>JAXQGJ010000295.1:0-20426 GCA_037039655.1 Pseudozyma sp. M118-08B | reverse complement strand
TGACCCGTGGTCAACAACGATGGCCCTATAAGAATCTCCAGGGTGCTTTGAGGAATCCTGTTTCTTCGCAAAACAGATATGCTCTCCTTGCTTGAGAGCGCAGTTGTGTGCGGAAAGGACTGGTATCCATTACTCCGGATGAGCGACAAGGTCTCCGAGGAAGGCATCGGCACTCATGTCTTTGGGGCCCTCTTCAACTTGTCATGCATCCTCCTATAATGCTCCTGAAACAAAGATACACGCTGCCTTGTTGGTCGAGCATGACCGTCGAAAGTCTGCAAGACACTGCAACAACCGGCCATTGACATGCTGCAAGTGCGCGCTCGAACCGTCGCAAGCAGGAACCACTCCTACACGAGGCCACGATCTGAACCGCCACGTATCGCAACAGAAATCTCAGACATTCCCGAACAAGCAAGCCCAAGGCATTTCCGAGTAATGATGATAGGATTCTGCTAGAGATGACAGATGCATGCGAGGAATTATAACGAAAAGGAGTCTAGAACAAAAAGCAGTGATTCTGAATGCGCCTACTTCGAGCCACGCCTCCAGCTGGTCTCGAGGTCGGCTTTGGATGGTGCATGAGCGTGGCCATTGCCATTGCCACCAGCGATACCGTTGGCGTGCCCGTTTCCATAGCCATTGTTGATGTTACCACTGCCGCCGTTGCTGCCTAGCGTACCGTTGTTGTTTATCTGAGATACGGGATCCAGGAATTCGTTGACGGTGGGATCGTGATATGAGCCTGCGCCGCCACCGTTGCCGCCATTGCCACCGTTACCGCCGGCGCGGCGCACTCTTCCGTTGGGCATGTCGATCGAAGAGGCGCTGCCGGTTCTGCCAGGACCAAAGTCGAAGGCATTACCTGGAGCACGACCTACGGGTGCTGGTAGGTTAGGTGGGGCACCTCCTGTTGGTGGACGAGCGAATTTGTTCATGCCAGAACTGTGACCTGCTGGCGAGGTACCGTATGGCGAGCCGCTGCGTTCGGACCCACTAGCAATATTGAGTGCTCCAACATTGGGCATGACCTGACCCGAGCGCGCAATGTAGCCTGGGCCGATCGAGCCCGAAGCGCCCCGAAGTGGTGGAATGACATTGCGAGTTGCGCTACCGTCATAGTGACTGGCAACAGTGCCAGCGGAAGCCGAGAGCTGATCAAAATGGCCGCCGTCCGAGAGTGCGCCGTAGGTGGCTGCCTGTACTCGGTAGCTGGGTCGATGACGACGGGGAACCTTGCCGTCCTTGACCTTTTCTTGAGGGTTGCCGTGCATCTTGGAGCCAACACCTTGCTTACGCTCGTAATGCCGTTGCCAGCCCTCGTGCTCAAACTGCGGTTGCGCTGGGTATCCGTCGATTGTCACATCCATCTTGGTCGTCTTGAGACCGTACCGTCTTCGTTCCTCGGCAGTGAGCAACCAGGGTGTGTGCACGTAGTCGGCATGCAGGTTGCGAAGCGCTGGGATCCACATCTTGACATAGTCGCCGTGCGAGTCGTAGTCCTTTGCCTGCTTGATGGTGTTGAACTGACGTGAAGCGCGAGGATCGTTACCAACACCGGCGACGTACTGCCAATTGCCGTAGTTGGAGGTGGGGTCGTAGTCGATGAGATGCGACTGAAAGAACTCGGCGCCGATTCGCCAATCGTAGCCAAGGTCCTTGGACAAGAAGCTGGCAACGTTCTGACGACCACGGTTGGACATGAAGCCCGACTCCCTGAGCTCGAGGATGTTGGCGTCGATGAAAGGGATACCGGTACGGCCTTCCAAGAGCCTAGTCATCTCGTGTTCAGCTCCATCCTTGAGTGGATCCCACTTGCGCCACCAGCCGTCCTCCATCTTCTTAGCTGCTTGGCGTGGGTCGGTAGCGCGTTCAAATCCACCGAGATCGTAAAGCAAGGTGCCAAACTTCTCGGCAACAAAAAAGAAGTAATCACGCCACAGCAGCTCGAAGCGGACCCAATAGGTGTTTTGGTCCTCACCAAACTTCTTTTCGTGATCGTCGAGAGCTTCCCAGATCTGTCGTGGCGAGATACTTCCATAGGCGAGGAAAGGAGACATCTTGGTACTGTAGGAATGTCCGATGAGGTTGTTGCGCGTCTGCTTGTACCTTGCGACCGGTGGTGGATCGGCCTTGCCCCATCGTGAAGAGTCGGCGGACTTGCCACGAACAAAGTACCAGTCAAGTCGGTCCAAGGCGGAAGACTCACCTCCACGCAGCGGGAAAGCAGATGCCGGATGACGTTGTTGTAGCAAAGCGCTGGCTTCGAGTGTAGGTGGAAGCTGAGAATCGTTGAGTGGAGTGAGGAGGAAACGAAGAATGTCGTGGAAAGAAACTTCGCCCTCTTGCTTGTCCTTTGACTCGAGGGCACGTGGCGCCAAACCGTCAACATCGACTTCATACGAGACGTCGAGGGCATAGTCTGGTGTGGATGGGATGGAAGGAGGCAAGGGCTTAAATTTGGATGGCGAGTGCTTGACGGGACGAACCATCTTGGGTCCAAGCGCTTCGACCTTCTTTCGGAAAGGGGTGAAGACGTCGGGAGTCTCGCTGCTTTCGAAGGGAAGATCGGAAGGGTGAATGAGCGTCTTGCCGTGAACGAACTGAACAGGTACACCGCTGCCCTGAAGCTTTTCTACCACGGCATTCTCGACGTCGATCTCGGGGTAGGTCATCTCCTTCTGCATCCATACACCTTCGACGTGTGTGCCCTCGGCTTGGAAAGCATGCACGAGGTTGGAGACTACTTCTTCGGGAGTACCGAAACGGATAAGTAGATCGGAGCCGACAGCACGAAGACGCGAGCGAACATCGTAAACGGATTCAGAGATGAAACGGGTTCGAAAACCGCCGGTCTTCCAGAAGCCATACTCCTTGGTGCGTGCTTCTGGTCCTTTCCTTTGATATCCAGGCAGACCGCTCAGCTCCATCTCGCGCTCGTCGAAGACGAAGACGGGAAGAAGATAGTCAGCGGTTGAGCCTAGAAGAGCTTCATCTTCGAGTTTGCTGAGGTCGACCGTCTTTTCTGCAGTGCTGACAATGGGTTTGGGAGTCTGATGGGCATAGTAGAAGAGAGCATTGTCGGAAATGCGCAAATCGAGACGAAGCAAGCAGATGAGAACGCTTCGCCCAGCATCCGAGCCGATGGTTGTGGCGGTACCGCCATGCGATGCGCTAGGCGAAGACCCGGAAGCCGAACCGTCCATGACAGGCTAGGAAGAGGCTCGGTCAATTACCAGAGCGGTTGGAGTGTCGGTTTTGAGAGGGTAGGTGAGGTGATGCGACGCTAAGACTGGGCCAAGGGGAGGTGGAAGCTCAGTACAGGACAGCGCTGAGACGGGTCTGGTCTGAATAGATTTCTGGAACAAAGGTCACCAAAAAAATCCTCGTTGTAGGTGTATGATGTTTTGTCGAGACCGGAATGCAAAAGAAATGGGCGAAAGAAGCAACGTCCGATACGAATCAAGCAAAGAATAGTCGATACGGTGATGATCACGAATTGAAGGCGAGGCTTGCTGAAGGATGCTCCAATTCCAGTATGATGAGAGTCAGCTGGAGGTGAAGGTTGACGAGAACAGTCGAAGATTGAATGTACCGTGGCGAGAGAATGCAAAAAGTGGTGGTGTATCTATGTGCTGAAGCTGACACTGATGATGTGGCGATGGATGCGTCAATCACAACGTAAGAAGAAGAGGCGAAGTTGGGAAAGGGTGGCGATCGAGGATCCACGAAAGAGTGGACAACAGCTGAATTGCAGGAAGGACTGCGGCAGCACGACACCACGATGTATGTGGTGTTTGAGTTGGGTGTGCGGGCCGTGTGTGGTGAATGCGAGATGGAAGCGATGATGGAAGCTCTGGCGACGACGACGACGACTAGCAGCGCTCACGGCCAAGGGCGGAAAGACAATGGGCGCTGAGCAGGCTGCGGACTAAGCTAACCAGCCAGGCAGCCTCGTTTGTGCGTGCGTAAACTGAGTGAATCGAGATCAAGGCGCAGTCACGCAGCCAGGCCACTCTCGGAAATTGAAAAAGAAAAGGATCTCACTTAAACTTGAGCCAGCACACCTGAGGATGGCTTTGGCGATCGCGCTGCCCAGAGCCAAAGTCAAAAAAAAAAGTCAAAAAAGCCAAAGGAAGAGGAATAGGAATAGAAAAGAAAAGAAAAGAAATTGCAGCCTCCCTCCTCCTCACTCAACTTTGCCTTTCCGAATCTTGTTCATCCTCATGGCTGTATATCGAGCCTTACCCCTTTCTCAATCCCGAATCTCAGCATAACAGGTCTCGCAGTACACAGTTCCGCTGACGATCGCAATTCAGAAGAATGGCATCGAACTAGCCGGTGACTGTGAGGTGCATGCCAGGCCTACCCTTTACATGATCTTGATTCAGGGAAGGAAAAAAGAAGGAAAAGGAAGTTCGTTCAGCCTTGAAAAGGAGGACAATAGAGTCACCTGAGGGCATGATGAATCATAGTCAACCGACTGTCGGCTCATCTTGCATTGTCCTCACCGAGCTTGTCAGTCTTTTCCCTGCCATCCACGCAACACCTTCGTCCGCCTCATCTTGGCCTAAGTCGCGCTCTACGCTACTCTCATGGTTTAGCCACCAAGCTTGGCTACGCCTATCTCTATCTCGCGCGAAGAAGTTTGAGACCCAGCAGTCTTCCTATGCGAACGATCACACGCTTGACTGAGCAGTTCGGAGTGCGAGAACATTCAATCCAGGCAAGAGTCGATGAAAGATGTTGCTGGGATGACCGGGCGTTGCAGAAAGATATCATCATCCCCACCTAGACGAGTCGAGCTTGGGTACTTGGTCTACCGCACTGTGTTTGCCCAACCAATCTTTTGGGTCAGATCAGCATCATTCACGCCCGCACGATGGCTGGAAGCCACAAACCGGACGAAGACATAGACAGCGTACGACTCGGATCAAGCTCTTTGTTCCTTCGCATCAATGCATCACTATGACAGCGAGGGCAACTTCTGTATTGATCAGAATGACGGACACCTTACGAATTTGCACTGGGAAGCGGGAACTACTAACAACGTAATTACAATGCCCACCCTGGTGCCTTTGGGCAGGCCAACGGAGGAAGCTTTAAAGTGAATACAAGCAGGCAAGCCCAATGCAGAACTCGCTCATCTTTTTGCAAATATCGCTTAAGCAGCAAACAGCTCTCTTGAAAAGTTGACCGTATCTCGTCATTCAGTGTTCATCGCCCATCCAGACGCTTGTCTCAACTTGTAGCCAGGCTCGAACACGCAACAGCACGTCCACGATTACCCAACCTCGACACAGAACAATAGAAAACTCACAAGGCTTTGCCTTACCCTCGGAAAAGCTTCCACTCGTGACTGTCGGTTCGTCGTGTGGTCGAAGGCATCGCCAACAGGCTGGAGAGCGGCCGTCTCCAGGCAAGTCGCGTAATCTCGCTTGGCCTTCGACAAGGGATCCGACGCTTTGCGCTGGCGAGCTTTCTGTCAATTCGTCTGCAAACTCGAACTTCCAGCACTCACAAGAGCGGCCGGCGACTCGTTGATGAACCAAATGGGAGAAGTCAGACCCCAGCAGACGCTTTTGCTTGGCAATCCGACCTAATGGTAACATGGCTTGCAACGGTACGCGACAGGCGATCGGAACGCAAGTCTGCGGTCTGTCGATCTCCCTCTTGCATCGAGACGTTTCCCCCTCAGAGATGGTCTTTGCGCTCGTATTCGGCAAAGTATTACTCTTTGCGAATCCAAAGCGATCACAAGCCTCTGAAAGTCACTACGACGGCAGTCTGTCATGCTTTGAACAGGCACCCGGAGTCCGATGCCAAGTATCGAAGGGCCCTGGTGTGTCGTGGCTGCTTAACGTGTTCCAAGGCTTCGGAACCGGCGTTTGCCGCAGTCTACAAACACCGGACGTATGTAAATCTCGACAGCAAAGACGGTGTGACGACTTTTTTCTAAGGCAACGAAGGTCTCAACTTTGCACATTTCGGGCACTTGAGCAGAGCTGCCAGCTTCGATGGTGGTGGCAGATCGAGACAAGCGGAGCTCGCGTCGACGTGCATAAGAAACGAGCTCTAAATTTCGAGCCTGCTCATAGCTTTGTCACAATTCTCCACCATGCCGTGCCTCCACAGATGTTGCCCATTTCAAGGAGAATGTCCTTTCAGAGCCACTCTAACAAACGGATCTCAAATTAATTTTGCCGCCGGAACAGTTTTACGACATCGCTTGCGTTTCCAACCTCGGCTTGCAGCTTTAGGCTGGGTTCCGCTCCTTGCCGAGAATAAGCTACAGACGAAAGCACCTTTTCTAGGATGTCCCAAAACCGGGCCCGAAAGTCAGTCCAAATGTTGGCTTGCAGCGAGGGAGGAACTAGACCTTCGAGTGAAGTCCGGCCTTGTAATTTAGATGCTCGGCTCTCAAACTTTGGCAGCCAAGTCAGTCGCTCTCATTTGGACAATGAATGGCACACCATGGACCAGTCTGCGGAAACCGAATTGAAGACGCTAGTGGTTGCTGATTCGTTCGCCTGTGTCGCTCAGTCAATTGTTTGCTTAGTATCGAGCGAGCTCTGCTGCGCAAGGTGGAAAGCTCTAAATTTTTTTAACCTCGCCTTGCATGACCAGCCTCGCTTTTGCGCGCGCATCTCCATTGCATGGTGCGAAGATTCAATCGCCGATGCAATGCCTTTGTGTATCACCTCGAACAATTCTAGTCTTGCCCAGTTAGGCTCTGGTAGCGACCGAACTCTGTGATAGGCGAGAGGTCTCGAGACAGCCCGAACCTTGCACGATAAGCGTCTTTCGTGCCTTTGACGGTTCCAGAAAATAAGGGTGGAAATGGACCCTAGGCTTCCCGCGATTGGAGGTTGTACGGCTTTTGCAAGTGTACCGCTTCCTATCTGCAGGTCGAACACGGGGTGACCTATCCAACAAAAGGACGCTGCTTTCGTGAACGAAGGTAGAAGCGGCCTTACGATCCCGTAGCAGAGAGGGGAAGTTTCTTCCTCGGTTTCCTCTGCTTCCTCTTCGTCATCTCTGCTACTGTTCTCCTGGCTAAACCTCGGTTGAAGGTCCTTCATGCCAGACGCACATATCTCTCAATCAGGGAACTATTACATTCCCAAGACACCGATCTCTGGGCCTACAGCTCTGATCAAACACACAGACAACGAAGAAAATGAATTAGACTATTATTGATTCGAGAACTCATGCCAAAGAAAACGTGAAATGAATGAATGATCCTACTGCCAAGGGATGTTGATGAATCAAGGCGAGACACCGAAGCTCATCTTGATACCCATCGCCGCCAACTCTGCCACGAGGTACTTAAGAACGTACGGCACCGCTACTACATCCAAGTCACCACCCGTGACATTGCTGATCACGTTGGACTGCGGAATACCAATGTGGCCCTCGACCCCTCCAATGGGCTGCCTCTTTCCACGCAAAGGCTCCATTCCCTGTTGGTAACGTACCTCATCTTCCGCCCTGCAAACCCTGCAGAATTCACCGTTGGGACCCAAAATCGGCGTCGTGCCCTGGGTCGTCATGTCGATCGTCGAAATAGCTCCACCGGCACTTCCACCGGATGAGGCAGCAGTATCAAACCCGACACTAAGCAAGCTACCGCACGTTCGACAGACGTAACTCGTCGAATAATCCGAACAGTTCATCAACCTATCCTGCAGCATATACGACGTTCCGTGTGCCAACAAGGCGTCACGTTCCATTTCACCGAAACGAATACCACCGGCTCTCTTCCTTCCCTTGATCGGTTGACGCGTAAGCGCATGAACAGGTCCAGTGGTACGTACTTGGAACTTATCGTTGACCATGTGACGCAAACGTTGGTAGTAAACCACTCCCAAATAGATGTCCGCCCTCAACTCTTGACCAGTGATACCAGAGTACATGGGTTCGTTACCGACGTGGTTGTAGCCCGCAGCCTTGAGTTGTTCGCCGAAGAACTCGGTGGGTGTGAAGTCTTCGCTGAAAGTGAAAGGCGTAGAATCTTGGGCGATACCGTGCATGGCACCTGCTTTACCGGCGATGCTCTCGATCAGCATTCCGATCGTCATACGCGAAGGGAAGGCGTGTGGGTTGATGATAACGTCTGGCTGCATACCGCTTTCCGAGAACGGCATGTCGACAGCGGGCCACTTTTGCGAACAAACACCCTTCTGTCCGTGACGAGAAGAAAACTTGTCTCCGATAACGGGAGAACGAGTGATCCTCAACATGATCTGAACCTTTTGACATTCGCTATCGCCTCCTCCCATACCTGCATCGCTACCGAGCAAACGAACCGTGTCGACATAGGCATATTCGTCACCTTTAAACTTCTTGAACATCGTCTTACCGCTAACTTCGTCCCAGTAGGCACAGATCGGTTCACCCGCCAACACTTTTTGGCCGACGTAGGGCAATCCATCTTGGTCGAGGATGGCACGTTGAGCTTCGGTGGGGCGAGAGTTGGGTGCGAATCCGAAGTGCAGCGTGGGGACGCTGGAGCTGGACTTGCCCTTCAAATCGCGCAAATCGATGGTTTCCGACTTGTAGACCGTACCATAACCAAATCCTCTTTCGTGAGCCGACTTGTTGAGGATCATGGCATCTTCCATGTCGTATCCCGTATACGAGATTACAGCGACGATGGCGTTCGTGCCGTTAGGGTAATCGTCGAAGCCGTACTTGTTGTACAGCTCGGGTCGAACGACAGGTGTTTGAGGCGATTGAATGCGGTAAAGCTTGTTATCGGTACGACGGCTGACGGCGGTCGAAGCGGTTCCCATGGTCTGTTTCATCATCTGGGCTTGGTAACAGTTTCGTGGCGACTGATTGTAGTCCGAGAAGGGAGTCAAGTTGGCCAACACCGAAAGAATCGAAGTGGGTGCAAGCTCGACGTGCGTAGAGACACCAGGAACGATCTCGGCCACATCGCAGGCAATGTCGAGGTAGACTTGCTCGTAAGGTCCAACCATATCGATCTTGTTGTTGTGGAGCAAGCGAACGGGACGCATCATTCTTGCGCGGTTTGAGAAGAGGTAGAGACCAGGGTACTGACCAGCACGCGAGGTAGGCACGAAACCGATCTCGAGATCCAGTGGCACGTGGTGCAATCCTTCCGTCTTCCAGATTCGCAAAGCCGTAGCCATGTGCTTAGCAAGCGCCGGGGTAGTGTAACCCAGAATTGCACCGTCAAGCTGAACCACAACGATGTTGTTGCGGTCCGCAGCGTTCTTCTGTGCCGCAGCACCGACGGCACCGATCGCAAACGCAGCTTCAGTCATTCCCAAACCGGAAAGCAAAGCGTGGATGTGCGATACATCAGGCTGACGAGTCGTCATCCTACAAGTATGCGAGAAATGGTTAAGCAAACCACACGGCGAACCATCTGGTGTGTGTACGGGACACAAGAATCCCCATGCTTCTGGCAGCAGCTTTCGCACCGACGTAGTCTTGAGCTCGGCGAAGAAAGCACCTCTATGCACCGAACGGAAATGAGCGAGGTATCGAGCAAAGTTGAGCTTCTCGGCCATAATGGTGAAACCGGACGTCTGCTGCAGATCCAATCCCGAAGGCGAGGAAAGGTTACCCGTAGCAAGGAAAGAGGCGATCTTGACACCAATATCAATGTTGACCTTCGAGACGGTCTTCTTGATGTATCGCGCATCGTAAAAGTCGACGCCCTTGACCTTCATCCTGACATCCCTCGAGATTTGGGCACGGACGTTGGCAACGGCTTCGTCAACGCGTTCCTTGATGATCTGACCGACAAGGAAGCCGGGCATGAGAATCTCGTGATGCTGCGGAGAATCGGCATTGTCGGCGCAAGATTCACCGGCGACGAGCGAGTACAGCTTCTGAATCATAAAGATGAGCATCTTGTACTTTTCACGTGGACTGTCGAGGTGAACGAGGAAAATGCGGTGGATGAGCTCGCTGCCCACCTGCGCATCCGTCCAATCCTCCGGGCATCCCAATACGACTCTGAACTTGGATCCGAGGTACTCGAGACACTGATGACCAGACCAGAGGCTGTATTGCTTGAAGTTGCGCAACAATAACTCGACTCGATCTGTCAAGAAGGTGTTCTCAAAATCACCCTGAACGATCGAGGCGAAGATCTCTTTGTCGGTAGCGTCAACAAGCGCCTTGAGCACCATGACGACGGGTACCATGTACTCTTGCTTTCTCCAACTGAAACGAAGTGTCAAACCACCGTTGTGGAGGTAGTGAATAGCGTTGGTGACCGAAATCAGATCCTCTTTATGGAGACATCGAATGACGACAGCCTTGTTCGAGTAAGAAGGACCACGCTTTTCGAAGGAAGGACGCTCGATCGCTTGCGGACTATTCGCCTTGGCAACGATAAGGTAACGAATAAGACGCTCGTTTCCGTTTACCAAGAAGTATCCTCCAAACTCGTTCGCCTCTTCGTGATGCGCTACGAGTTCCCTCGACGACATGCCGCGCAGATTGCACCTGTTCGAGCGAACTAGAACGGGACAGTTGCCGAGCGAAACGATCTCAGACTGCTCCGGATCGCCATTGACACTCCAGCATAGACGAGCGGTGAGTTTACCGGTGTAAGTGAACAGACGCTCCCTCGCTTCGGTAGGGAACACTCTTCGCTCTCGGACGCTCTTGGCGCGATCGGAGACGACCGGTTTCGAAAGGTTGACGTTGTCCATGCGAAGGGTAATGCGGTTGCCGAGACCGCCGTTGGCATCACCTTGACCGTCAAATACGATGCGTGGCGGCAAACGGCGCAGCGACTTTTCGAGCAAGCCGGTGCCCTCATTGTGGTATCCAGAGATGGCAGATGCTGGTGGGTCAAGCGAAGGGTCTTCAGCCCAGAGGGCGTTGAACGATTCAATGTTGGGTGCAACGAGCTCAGTCAATTCGGGGGCAACGAAGCCCTTGTCGGTGGGAGCAGAGTAGCGTTCCTGGCGTTCCAAAGGGAAGAAAGTGTGCCGCTTCTTCCAAAGAGGCTGTTCGGCGTCGATGCCAGCTTCCTGACGAGCGGCCTTCATCGCATTTGGAAGCGAGTGGACGGCGTCAGGAGGAGTCGAAGGCCCATCGAAGGACGAACGGGAGCTCGAGGAGCTGCCGGACGACATGCTGCTCGACATGGCTGTGTTGAAAATGCTCTACCGGGGTAGAGCAACTGCGGTCGACAGCCTTAGCGTGAGGCTTAGAGGAGGGTAGCCGACGATAAGGTGAAGAAGGGACTACGAAGAGGTAGTTGTGTGAGGAAGTGTATGAGGTTTGAAGGGGTCGGCGAAGTAGACGGTGAGCACAAAGCTGCGATCAAGGGTTTGAGTTCAAAATCTGGAAGGACAGACGACAGCGCCTTTCCTCAGAGGCAATCGAAAATTGGTCTGAGCCAAAAAGCCAAAAATTCTCAAATTTTTCTTCGTCGTGCAGCTCAACGCTTTCCATTTCCGCAACCCGATGAGACACTTTTTTTTCGGCCGCACAAGAAGATTTTCTCCACACAGAACAGACTCTAACATCGACAAAGCTTTGCGTTTCGGAGACTGCTGCTCACACTTTACAGCTCAGATAGGACACCACTCGCGACGCACTGCCAAGGAGGCATGGCGATGTAAACGGTAAAGAGTAGAGGTATCGTTGCGATAATCGCGAATGATAAGCAATAGTCTTGATACAGGAAACCTGGCTTACACCTCCCAAGCCTTAGGCTGGCCATCATCTCGCGGTACACCTCTCCTGTCCACTTCTGCCGGGTCACAATCCTTATCCGCCAAACCACCCGTTACCGACTCGTGCTTCTCACGCATCCTCTCCAAATCTGCAGTAAGGCTGATCTCCGCCTGTCCACGCATCCATCCATCTCTCGACTTCTTCAGCGCATTCAAGTCGCCTGATTCTGCTGCTACCGCGACACCATTGCTACCCGCCACAACAGAGGAAGCGTGAGGCTCACCACCGGGCAAGCCCATGCTCTTGCGCTTACGCGCTTCCTCGCGTCGACGACGGTCGGCTTCCTCCGCCATCTTGCGGTGGCGCTCGACCTCTTCGAGGATAGCACGAGCGCCCTTCTTGTGTGCAAGTTCGTGAGCGACATGGATGCCGAGTGCGCGAGCGTATTCGATCGTTTTGCAGTGTGCAGAGGCCGAGTAGCGAGATTCTTGACTGCCGTCTAAGGATACAACAATGGCGTCCATGTGCAGAGTGCGTCCATCGGAAGCTGGTGTGGAGCGATCCACAATGCTGTAAGAGGTTGAGACGATCTTCTCGGCGATAGTCGTTGCGTCGGTGGACTTAGCTTTGGACTTGGCTGCTTCCATTTCCTGCACACCCGTTGCGAGTGATTCGAGAGCAGGTCGTGTGGTTTGCATTGCCGCAGGTTTACCGTTTGCATTGTGAGTGTCGGAAAGCTGACTTGCTGGGATAGTGTGACCGTCCTTGAATAGCGGTACGCCGCCGTTGGGAAGCTCAGCCTTGGCATCTGCGTCTCCGTTTGTGATAAAGTCGTCAACGAGCGCAATAGCTTCACTGCGCTGACCCTCGACCTCGGCGTGGTCATTGAACCTCGTCTCGACACCGACAGGGATCGAGCATCCTCCCTCAAGCTCTCTGAGCAAAGCACGCTCTGCTTCAGCACGGAAGGCGGCCCTCCAGTCACCAATGGACCTGATCAACTCGCGGATTCGTGCGTCTCTGTTCGTGATGGGATCGGCCCCCTCTGGCGGTGTCCTCACCTCGATCGCCAACGATCCTTGTCCTACGGAATGCAGCAACACTGGCGAGCTGAGGAACGCTGTAATTCTCGAATGGAAGTTCAACCTGACCAATCCTGCCGCAGCCAGAATGAGCGCTGTATAGGGACCGTTGGGTGCATCGAGCTTGGCAAGGCGAGTATTGATGTTACCACGCACATCACTGAAAACCAAGTGAGGGTATCTGCGTCGGAGTTGCGCCACCCTTCGCACTGAGGAAGTACCAATGACCGAACCGACGGGAAGCTCGTCCAGCACCTTGTAGGGCAAGCCTGCTTTGACAACGAGTGCGTCCCGTGGGTCTTCTCGCTCGAGCACAGCAGCCAGTTCCAGTCCCTTGGGAAGGGCTGTGGGAACATCTTTGAGGCAGTGGACAATGGCATCCACAGCACCTTGCTCGAGCGCGACCTCTAGCTCCTTGGTCCAAATAGCTTTGCCCTCACCACCGATGACGTAGAGGGGCGAGCGAAGGTTCTGATCTCCAGCAGTAGACATGGAGGTAATAGGGAAAGCGTGTGGTCGTAGCGATGTGTGCGGTGCCACCTGGAAGCCTTTGAGGATGTTGCGAAGGAAAGCGACATCGTCCTCGCCGTGGCTCTCGTCAACTTTTTGCAGGCGCAACCCAGAACTTGAGGGCTCTGGCGAAGCCAAATCGCTGCTGCTTGCATACTCGAGCTTGCTGTTGAATTGCTCGATCTGTGACCTGAATAATGGCGAAGATCTGCCGTAGCGCGCTTCGAGCATGGCACTGACATGAGAACTCTGCACTAGCGCAAGTTGACTGTTGCGACTCGCGAGAACCAAAGTGCAGCTGGGGTCGAGACCAAGCTGACCCTCCTTATCCATGGGCAAAGGGTTGATGTTGGCCTCCTTTCTTGCCTGATCGAGCTTCTGTGCGCGATCAAACTCGGCGGTCGATGCGCTATGAGTGACTGCAAGCTCGTGCAGCGATGGCAATGTAGCTGTGGAGGCAGAGAGCATCGAGGATGACGCTGAGCGCGAAAGTGGCGGTGTCTGTGCCAGATCTTCTGGCGAACGGTAGAAAATGCATCGTGAGTCGGTGGGTGGGAAGAGGGTCGATGCAGGTGCGTCTGGTACGGGAGGATGACCAGGTGGCAGTGGTTGCGACTTGGCATGAGGAACTGGACAAGACGAGCCGTCACTCCAAGATGGGGCGGTCTGCTGTTCGTTGTGATCTGCGTCGTTGAACCGTGAAGATGCAGCAGCATCTGTGTGCTGTTGAGAAGCCGGCATGTTGGCTAGATGCCTGATGATTCAGCCGATGCTTTTGTTGTGTGTGAAAGTTTGGTGATTGAGAAGTTCTGCTAGTGGCACTAGACGCCGCCGGCTCGTTACGGGATCAGTAGCCGTCGTTGTGGACGCGATGAGTGGGGAGCGGGGAGATAGAGTTCCGTGGATCAATCCGGGAGTTGGTTGCTGTGAAGGAGGATGGTTTGGTCACACCGAAAGGACAGGATGGCAACAGTGTGTTGTTCTGACCACGAACATCGGCAAGCCAACGACGATATGCAAGCGAAGAAAGCTCACGAGACTTGACAACTTTCTTTCGTGATTTCAGTTCCGATTTGCAAAGGGTCTGTGGCTAGCCCAAGCTTTTTTTCTTGTTTCCTGAGCAATCTGGCTGAAAAGTGTGGAGTTGGCCACCGTATCAGAATGAGCCGCTTTCCGGTGTTGCCGGCGATTTCAGGAAAGCTGGGCTGAGCGCGGATTTCTAATCAATCTTTTCGCCTCGAAGCTCTAACAGTGACGACATGTGCCAGACCGCTTTGTCAGCGTGCTGTAATTCAAGATTTATTAAGGACCCTCGAGAAGAACTTTTTGAGATTTTTGGACTTTGCAGCTGTCAAACACACTTTGCTGCTACGCCTTCGAAAACCTGTACCACCTCATACCATTGCTACCCCTCGACGTTTGCGACCAGCTTCCTCATTCACCCTCTTCAGCTGCAGTCGCCTGCACATCTATTGATCTGCTCGCTGTCTCATTACGCATCGTAGGGAAGGCGAAACAGGAGGCGATAAACACAACATCACGGAGGCTTGTCACAAAGATGGCTCGCAAGCGGTCAAGGCACGATGCCAACAGCGCACAATCAAATGCAGATGTCGAAGCAGATCAATCACAAGCTATCCTAGGCGACAACATTAACAGCCTTCCTGGCAGCAGAAAGAAGCGTCCACCGCCGCCACCTGCCAACAATGAGCTCGATCTTGAAAAGCTCATCTTTGGTGGCTCGTCTTCTCTCCTCTCCCACCCTTCGAGTTCAGCAACGCGAGCGACAGGCGAAGATGCCATTCTTCCAGACAGCGACGACGAAGATGACGAGGAAGGATCGCAAGATGGTGGTGTAGCAGATGGCGACTTGTTCATAGTGGACACAGCTGGTGGAGAAGACGATGATCAGCTCCAAGACGGTGAAGCTGGTAGCGCTGCTGGTTCTGACAATGAAGAAAATGACTCCGAATCCGATGTTGAGATCTTCACCGGGCACGGAGCCGCCAGCTCTAGCAAAATGACTGTCAAGAAGCCCAAACGTACAAAACGATGCGTATGGACAGACCCAGACGATGCTGCACTCACCATCGACCTTACTCGTAGCAACAACCTCGCTGCCAACGGTTCCAAAGTTGGCGTAGGCCGTCTTCGTCGATTGCGGGAAGAAGTCGGAGAGTCCAAGATCAGCGGACTGGAGTACGAACTTCGACTTCGCGCACAGTTCGAAAAGTTGCATCCTCGACCGGGATGGGCCTCCTTCCGTCTCACTTCGCTTTCTGACCAGCCCGACGAATTTGACGATGGTAGCGCTGGCGAGGCGGTCATCATCAACGAGGATGCCACCAAGGGCATCCACGACCTTTTGCGCAGCGATACTGGCCTCATTGAAGGGTATGGCTCGAGGAACGACGATCCGGCGCTCAAGTCTGTCAAAGCACGCGGAAAGCTCAAGGCGGGAGAGATTGAGTTGGATCGATTGCGCAACGCCAACGATGCGCAGAACGCCAACGCCATCGCCGCAGAGGAAAACCTGCCAGGCATCGAAATGGTGCGCTTCCACCCCAACCCACGTGCAAGCGTACTCATGACCGCTTCGAGAGATAGGCGTGTACGACTTTTCCAGATCGATGGAAAGACCAATCCGCTCGTCCAAACCATCCACGTACCGGATCTGCCCATTCAGCACGCCTCGTTCCACCCGTCCGGTTCATCGGTTCTCATCTCGGGTATACGACCCTTCCTTTACGCATACGATCTGCAAGCAGGCCGTGTAGTACGCTCCATCCCATGGCGAGGATCCGGCTCGCTCAATGCCCAATCTTCCGCCGAAGACGATGGTACCGAGCTCAAGCTTTCCGATGCCAAGTTCCAACCCAATACAGCGGAACAAGGCAACCGCTTGCTAGCTATTGGTGGACGTCGTGGCGTTGTCCACTTGCTTGACTGGGGTCGTTCAGGTGCTGCTGGAGGTACGCGTATCGGTGGAGTTCGCATGAACTCGGCACTTGCAGGATTCACTTGGGACGCTGCTTCGGTGCTGGGCGATCGTGGAACGGGCATCGGCCTCACTGGCACCGGAAAGGACGTGGAGATGCTGACAATTTCCAGTGAAGGTAGTGTTCATCTTTGGGATATCAGGAATACGGGTATGGAAGTCGGATGTACCTCGATTTGGAACGACCCCGGCTCGTTCGCCGCGAGAGGACTCGAAGTCTCACCGAATGGCAAATTCTGGACAGTCGGAAGCGAAGGTGGTATCGTCAACGTCTACAAACGCCCCGCTGATTCGTATCCCTCCGCCCTACCCCCTTCGGCCGGCTCGACCTTCCTCCCCTCCTCTCGCGCAGTTGAAGACACCGCGAAGGCCATGTTTGGCAAGGTCCCCGGTGGAAACATCGACCCTGTCAAGACCATCGAAAACCTGGTCACGGCGACGACAACCATGAGGTGGAACGGTGATGGACAGATCTTGGCGGTTGCATCGAAACAGAAGAAGGATGCGCTGAGATTGGTTCACTTCCCCAGTATGAGAGTGTTCAGTAATTGGCCTACTTCGGGTACACCGTTGGGTAGTGTCAGCTCGGTTGACTTCAGCCCTGGAAGTCAGTATGTCGCTATTGGTAACACGAGGGGTAAAGTCTTGCTTTACTCTTTGCGACACTATCTCTAGACTATCTTCTTCAACCTTGTCATTCACTGCATTCCTTTTACTTTGCAATTCATAACGCACATCACACAACGTCCTCTTGTCTGTGAGAACATTTCTGGAACAAGGATCCATTTCTCAGCTGTGCTCTACGCATTGACGTGAAAATACTTCACTTCGGCCACAATAATCGCAATTCCGATCGCCGTACTTGGCACAATCACAACTCCACACCATTTCAAAAACTCCCTCGCCCTCACCTTGATCCCACCTTGCTTCAATCCACCTAACCACAACAATCCTGCTAAACTTGCCGCAAAGGTCCCACCTAACGCGCCGACATTACTTCCAAATGCAATACTGTACTGTGCCACCTTGAGGATCAATTGTTGCTCGTTTGCGCTTAAATGCGAAATTTTTGCGTTGAAGAAAGGGGAGCGAATGGATTTGGTAAGGAGAATCGTGGCACCGATGTTGGTACCGCCAATGTTGCATAGGATGATGCCGAGGAAGGAGATGAAGAAGGCAGTGGGGATGTAGCCGGCGGAACAGACGCGACCTAGGCCAGAGGAGAGGATGTTGATGAATCCAACGTGCGCGAGGGCTTGAACGAGGATAAACATGGAGAATGCGAAAGGGAGGAGGGGGAAGGGGAGGCGAGAGAGGACGATGGTAACGGTGGGGAAAACGGTGGTTAGGTGAGAATGGAGGCGAAGGAGACGGCGGAGTGGGTTGCCGCTGCGAGGTTTGGCAGACGCAGCGGCAGTGGCAGGGGTGGACGAAGGAGCAGTTGACCCAGGAGCATAGGATGGCGAAGGAGACTTGACAGATGTACCATCAACGTCAGGACGAGGCGCAGCGAGAGTCTGCATCTCGATCTCTTCCACTTCCTTTGCCGCTTCGGCTCCGTTGGCCATCTCCTTGTTACCATCGCTATTCGCTGTACCGCCATTCTGCTGCTGCTGCTGCTGCTGCTGCTGCTGCTGCTGCTGCTGCTGCTGCTGCTGCTGCTGCTGCTGCTGCTGGGGTTCCTCCACCTCATCGCTCGGCCTCGTCTTATCAAGCTGCAACTTCCTCCACCGCAAATAATCCGCCACGCCATCCCTCACAAAGCACAACACCGCACCTGGCACAGCGATCTCGAACACTTTGACGCCTCCAATGACCGAAGTGCCCACAAGCGTAGCGAGAGTGATGGCCATAACGATGCTTCCGAAAATGGCACCGGTTTTGTCGACGAGTGCGGCGCGTGGGTCTACGTCCGGACGAATGATGGTTTCGGGAATGTAGATGAGTGGCGTTCTCTTTTTGTTTTTGGAAGAGGTGATGGGTGTGGAAGAGGCGGTCTCGGAAGCAGGAGTGGTTGCCTCGTTTGCATTGGGTTGAGAAGAAGGGGTATATGGGTCGTCCGCGTTGGGTGTAGTCGAAGCGCCGGTTCCGTCGGTAGGAGCGTTTGTACGGTGACGAATGTGACTTTCTTTCCCATCGACTTTCAGCCTTGGACCAATGCCAGGGACGCTCTCGACGAGTTTTCGAATGCCGCTCTTTTCTTGGCTTCCGCCATCCTTGTCGTCTTTCACCCCTTCTCTGTTCCTAAAGTAAACCATCATCGCCACTAATCCACCGAGCGCACTGCCAAAGGAAGGCAGCACCATGTACGCTGTGTATGTGATAAAGTTGACATCGAAGCCCGTTGCAATGACCAAATTCGTCGGATTCGAACTGACCAGTACAGCACTCGAGATGTTGGCGGCTACAAATTCGGCCCAAATCCAAGCATCTGGTGGACTGATACCTGCGACTCTTGTAAAGTAGACCAAGAAAGCCGTGCCTGAAAGGATGACCGGATCGTTACCGACGAGAACACCAGCTGACCAGAAGAAAAAGTAGAGAAGCAGGTAGAGGGTCTTGCCTTTGGCTTCACGTCCTTGACGACCGGCTTTGAGGCAGATGAGAAAGGCGAGGAAGCGAAGCAATCCAGTTGCATCGAGTGAGATGGCGATATACGCAAGCGAGATGAAGAGCGCAAGGACATCGTATGGCTCGATACCGTCTTCTCCGACAATGCCTTGCTTGACTTGCTCTCCGCCAATCGTGGTGGTAGCTAGGAGGATAATGACGCCGATGACGGGGGCAGAGACGTGGTCGATGGTCACGTACATTCTTTCCTCGCGCTGTGAAGTCGAGTCGAGCTCACGTTCAACAGCATCTTGCTCCTGGTCCTCGGAGTCGCTCGAACTGTCCGGTGGTCCGGCGAGAAAGAGCCACGTCTTCCGAGCAGCAGTACGGATGCCTCTCGCGATGGGTTGCGGCACAGGGATGCGCAAAGGGTGAATGACGATGAGCGAAACGCAAGCAAAGACAATGATAGCGAAAACACCAAAGCCATTGAGCGAAGTACGTGTCGTATCCGGAGTGATCTCGCTGCCTGTAGTCGCGCGCTTCGTGACCAGCATTACATCTTCCATGGTCGATGTCATTCTCTCCTGTCTTTGCAGGGTGTGTCAGGAGCCTGATCGTGGGCCGTGGGTATGATGGAAGGAGAAGCGAAAGAGGGTGCAAAAGGCAACTTGCAAACGTTTCCTTCACAGCTTGAGCCCTAGGGTTGCCCGACCGCTAGCGCTATTGTGACGTCAAGCTTGCGTTTGAAGGTGCATGCATGCCAGCATGAAAGAGAACAAAAGCAAAGCATGTGTTCGCAGTGAAAGCTGTGCAAAGACAAGGGTTTGGGCGAAAGGGCTCGTTGGCTCACCACGTGCCACTTGACCGGCGGTTGTTGAAAACCTTCTTTTTTTGCTCAAGAAGGCCAAATTTGGTTTGCGTTTCGGGTCGGCCAAGTTTTTGACCGAGCAGCGGTGGAGGGCTGCCAAGCGAAGTGGTTGCTTGAACCGTTGGACTCGCTGTTCTTCGTGCTCGACCACTTATCGATTCAACGAAGAATGGGATCGGGATGCGGGCTGCTACCTGCTCCACAGTACTCACAGGTGCTCGACTGGCACTGCCTCAACAGGTGACGGCAGTACGAGGTTCGATAGGCAGCACGCTGGGGACAGCGGTACGATGGGCATCGTCAAAACGGGGCGGCTCATCAAATCGATACCTTCAACGCCAACGCAATGACGTCTTTGTCAAGCAGCGCGTTTCTCCATCCAGCGGCGCTAAAGGCTCCTCTTCGTCTCAGCAATGCCTTGATGATGATGATCTTAGCAGCCCTGGAGGGTTCGTCGCCCGATCAGCATTCAAGTTGCTTCAGCTCGATGATAGGTACAAATTCTTGCGATCGGGAAGGGTCATTGTTGATCTGGGCGCTGCCCCGGGTGGTTGGAGTCAGGCGATTGTAGAGCGAACAAGGAAGAGGAAGGAGCGGAAGGAAGGAGAGGCCGGAATAGATGTGTTTGCACTAGACTTGTTGCCGGTGGTAGACA
Organism: Pseudozyma sp. M118-08B; assembly: GCA_037039655.1. NCBI lineage: Eukaryota > Fungi > Basidiomycota > Ustilaginomycetes > Ustilaginales > Ustilaginaceae > Pseudozyma > Pseudozyma sp. M118-08B. The sequence continues at coordinate 87 of JAXQGJ010000295.1, read as the reverse complement.
TTCAAGGAGTCAGGTCGATCCAAGATGATCGGACCTTCAAGTTCACATACTGCAGGAGCAGCAAGACTTGGTAAAATTGCAAGAAGT
>JAXQGJ010000294.1:0-20752 GCA_037039655.1 Pseudozyma sp. M118-08B | reverse complement strand
GGGGGCGTCGTTGATACCGTCACCCGTCATGGCAAGGTAGCGACCGCGACGCTTACCTGCTGCGATCATGCGCACCTTGGTGGCAGGAGAGCATCGAGCTACCACAAGCGGTAGGTCTTCGAGAGCATCGATCTCGGCGTCGGTCAAGCCATCGAATTGAGCAGCTGTCATGACTGCTGAAACGCCTTCGGTGCCGTCAACGATGGCGACCTCCTTAGCGATAGCATGGGCTGTGGCAGGGTGATCTCCCGTCAGCATGTGAACAACAATACCAGCGCGCTTACAGGCCTCGACAGCTGCACGAGTCTCAGCTCGGGGAGGGTCATAGATACCGAGGAGACCGATGAAGGCAAAGTCTTGCTCAGCAGCAGCTCGGGAGAGGCCATTGCCAGCTTCGGCATCGTCGCCGTGTTTCTTCTCGGTCATGGTGCTGATAGTACCGGACTCATCGGCGTCTTCGATCTGTGCAGCGGCGCGGGTGCGTGAGCTCTCATCCTTGTACTGCGCATCGTCCATGCTACGTTCGGCAAAGGCAAGCACACGGAGACCCTGCGAAGCCATGCTCTCAACTTGGTTCAAGATGAGCTTGCGAACAGTCTCGTCCATATCTTGACAGCAGGCCAAAACTTGCTCGACGGCTCCCTTCATGAGGAAGATACGGTCCGTGGTGTCCTGCTTGTTGCGACGGTAGACACTGGTCATCCGTTTGAGCGTGCTGTCGAAAGGAAGCTCGAGCTCGTGTTTGTAAGCAGCATGGTCGCCATGCGTCAGCGATTCGCGAGAGAGCTGCAGCTTTGTGGCAAAGACCTGGAGTGCAATTTCGGTAGGATCACCGCGAGCAGTCCATTTGCCATCTTGCTCCTGTTCGATCTCGGCAATATTGCAGAGCGAAGCAGCAGTAGCCAAGCTGCGCACAGCTTCTGGAATTTGGTCGTGTTCGACCGGCTGAGGCTCAATTTGATCCGCAGTGGCGGGTAGCAAGACGCGACCCTTGGGCTCGAAAGCAGTCGCACCAGACTGCTCGACCTCAAAGCTTTGTTGCTTCCCAGAGGCTAGCGACCAACCCTTTCGAACGACCATCTTGCCCTGAGTGAGGGTACCGGTCTTGTCACTGCAGATGTCAGTGACACCTCCGAGTGCTTCGAGAGCGTCCAGACGGCGAACCACGACGTTGCTCTCGGCCATACGCTTGGCACCGACACTGAAAGTGATAGTGAGCACAGCGACGAGCGACTCCGGAATGACACCGATACCGAGAGCGATAGCGTACAGAATGACCTCGTTGTTGATGTCAAATTCGGCGACACCGAAGACGATGATAGCACAGATGACGGCGAGAAAGAGGAGGACATAAGCAAACTTGTTCAGCTTGATTTGAAGAGGAGTGCCTTCGCGAACACCGAGGAAGACGGCGGTGGCTTCCCAGGCACGCTTATACCAAGGGAGTCTTTTGCCATCGATGTCACCTTTCTTGTTGGCAAGAGCAGTGGCGATTTGTCCAATCTGCGTGTTCATTCCGGTGGCGACGACGATACCAACAGCGCGGCCTTTGGTGACCGTGGTACCGGAGTAGGCTAGGTTGGTACGGTCGGCAGGGCCGAGGTGAGGTCGAGTCAAGGCAGCAGTGGTCTTGATGGCGGGAACAGACTCTCCAGTGAGGGGCGCCTCGTCGATCTCGAGGTTGCTGATGGTGACTAGGCGAACGTCAGCGGGCACGAGGTCACCAGCGCGGAAGTGTACAATGTCACCTGGCACAAGGTCCTTGGAGGGCAGCGATCTCATAGCAGAAGCACGAAGGACGTTGGCGTTGGGTGAAGAGAGCGTGCGAAGCGAAGCCATGGTGCGTTCGGCCTTGTACTCCTGGATGAAACCGATGAGGACATTGGTGACAATGACGGCGGTGACGACACCACCCTCGACCCAGTCCTTGACACCAAATGAAAGAGCCATGGCGGCGAGCAGAACCAAAGTAAGAGCGTTGGCCATCTGACGGATCAGGATCGAGGTGGCGCTGACCTTGTTGGTCTCTTTGAGTTGATTGGCACCATGTTCGCTGAGGCGAGCGGTAGCTTGATCTTCGAAAAGACCGGTGGTGAGGTTACTTGAAAATTGAGAAATCACCTGGTCGGCACTTAGGGAATGCGGTTGATGCAAATCAGCCGTTGCGGTAAGGGTGGAGGATCGACGGCTGGGAGTCGACGACGAGGTGTGGCTGCCTGATTGCAGCTGAAGGTCGACGACCGTGACTCGATGCTGATCGAGCTGGGCTTTTTCAGAATAGCCGGAAGTAGCGGAAACATCATGCTGCTGCTGCTGCTGCTCAAGGAGATGGTGGGCTTGACCAGATTGAGGTCGTTGTTCTTGTTGCTGAGAGTAGTGGGAGTAACCACTACAAGGGGGTTCTTCAGCATCGGAGGTAGCACGAGCTTGGTCTGCAGGGAGCAGTTGGGGCTGTGAAGATCCTTTGCCAGGAGCAGAGTCGCAGCCATGACCTTGAACCATCGGTTTCGGGGGTTTGGAGTTAAAGTAGATAGCTAAGCTGATGCTTTGATGCGGTGCACACGACTTGAAATGAACACCACGCGCTTATAAGGCTTTGGTATGAAGACGATGCGATAGAATCACCAACTGGATGGTCTGTTGAAGGGAACAGCGATCCAGATTTGTTGTTGGAAGAGTGAGATTGAGCAATACATGATGAACGACTCAGCATGGTCGTGCCTATATACAATCTGAGGCTCGAAGGACGGCTCAGGCACATCTGCGATGGCAACCTCACAAGACCTGGCAACCTGGCTCCCGTCATGCCTTTGACTTGGTCGCCTTGCTGATTTTGCTGCTCCTCGGGCACATGATGAGCCTTGACGTTGACAAAGACGCCGGATGAATAGCTTCCGACACGGCAAGAGCAAGCGTCACACTTCACAAGCTGTTCTGTATGGCAGTGCCATGTCCAGCTCAGGTCAAATCTAAGCCAAAGACGGGCGCAAAAGACTGAGCACGTTCTGCCAAGAGTCGTAGACTTGTTGCATTGAAGCCAGAAGGATTGCAGTTGCGCACAGTGTTGAGCAGGCACAGCACTACAGGCTCAGACGGGCTGCGGCTGTCAATTAGCACACAACCCCGCCATTTCAGGGCTCAGCAGACAGCTGTCCATAAAAAAGCATGGCACTTTGGCAGTCTCACTCGAAAAATGACGAGCGATGGCTTGGCACTTTCTTGGCATTCGAGGATCCGCCATGCGCTCTTTTGGCACGACCTTCGAACTGAACGCACTCGGACGACAACTCAGCCGACCTTGGTCATTCTAGCCACTCCTCCAGACTCTCAGGATACGATTGAGCACCGCCATCAGACTGTGATGTGCACCGCTATCTTTCGTTCCAAAGATAGGCACACCTTGACTAGCTGACCCCACTTCAGACGAAAGAAGTATGCTTAGAGTTGGATAGGACATCAGATTGCCAACAAACGCTTGGAGAGTTCGTTGCTCATAGTACCTCTAGAGGAAGTGTGAGAGTCTGCAAAGTGGTCTTCGTGCTACATACAATGCACCAAATGCTCTCACGCCAAGATTCCCAGGCTCGATTAAGTGTCATGCTTGCTTTCATGCTTGGCCTCGGCTGGCGCGCTGCGGGCAGCTCTACTGCGTCAACGAAGCTAACAAGGTGCTGAGAGTTAGAGAACCAAGAGCCAGTGAGCAGTGACGATGCGATAAGCAGACAAAGGTTTCGTGGCAGTGTTGGAAATAGCAAGGCAAAGCTGTGTGGGAGTTGCGGCTAAACTTGAGGTGTCGCTTTCGAAGAATCTCAAGTCAGTCGCCGATGTGACAGAAAAGCTCGCTCTAACACTCTTTTTCGTGTCGCAAAACGACGAGTGTTGGTCTTGATCTGCGCGTGGCATGACATGCATACACGACCGCCGAGAACAAAGTGGAGGTCGTGGTGTAAAAAAAGGGGAGCTGAGCTTGACGCTTCTTGTCTTCAACACCATTGACCTTCTTGCTTCCCTCATCGAAATACACGAGCAGACAGACCAAGGCGAGGATCCGAGGCAACTCCAGCTGCTTGAAACTTCGCATATACATCAAGATGGCCGACTCCGAACTGGACTACGAAGCCGTCCGGCAAGAGAACATTCGCAAAAATGCCGAGCTAATGCTGAGTCTCGGTTTGAATCCGGTAAGTCTTTCGTCCTTTGCGCAGCTTCCTGGGCCAAAGCTTCTCGTACCTTGCTCACTCAAGCTCTTACGCATACATGCTCATGTCATGCGAACCACAGACATCAACACGACTGCGCCCGCCGTCGCCCGAAAGGAAAGTTCCAACACCTAAGAGACGTGACAGTCCTGCCGAGGTAACCGAATCAAGCGAGGCCTCATCTCGCAAGTCTTCACGAATTGCGTCTGGCAGCAAGCCACGCTCCTACCGTGAGCGCGATCTGCACCCTGACATCGCGAGGCCACCCAAGGAGAAGAAGGAAAAGAAGATGCGACAGGGCACACGAAGAAGCACCCGAGCTTCGACCTCCTCAAGAGGCAAGTACACGGACTGGGACTCGGACGAAGAGCACGATTCCGACGCGTATGTGCCGCGGTGGCGCGGGAACAGCGCATCAGGCCAGCGGACTGGCACAGATGATGATGCCGACGACAGTGATGGAGCCAATGGCAGCAGAGGATCACGCACATTCGATCTATCTGGCCGACGCATCCTTGCAAAGCTTACGAATCCGGCTGCACCTCCTCTTCCCACGAAAGGAGGCGATGAGGTCTATGACGAAAGAATGCCACTGCCTTCGCGGGAGTACATCACGAATAAAAAAGGCCGAGGTGCACTGATATTCGAGGAGGAGTTTTCGCAGTTCCGACCTAATGTCACACCGGAAGAGATGCTGCGCGAGGGAGCTTTCGGAGGAACAGCATTCAGGGAGTATCACTCTCGCGTCCTGGGACGAGCCATCGACGTAGAAGCGGAGCTCGACGAGCTACCCGATGATTGGCTTGAAAATCTGGACGTCGACGAGATGCTTCGACAACCACAGCTCGATCCGTCGCTGAACAAGTTCAAGGTGAAAGCAGGACAATCGCTCGAAGATTGGGAGAAGGCCGGCTGGATTCGTCCCCTCGATCCACGCGGTTGGTTTCAATGGTACTATCGCTTCTATCTGGGGAGGAGATCGGCCGACGACGCTAGGCAGATCGGGCGATGGCTCAAGGCTTGTGGACCCGGTGGGCGCTTTCGTAAATCGTTGGCCGTCAACGTGGCAACCAAAGGTGGTGGAAGGTGGAACGATCCGACCGTCAATCCTGTTGTCAGACAGACACTGTGGCAGTGGGGCTACGATCTGACTGAATCCGATTACTTGGCGTACTTGTAGCAAGACCACTTTGATAGAGTCATCTCAATGCATCAAGCTCTACCTCACAACCTCTGCGACATGATTCCGAGATGATGTGGTCTTCGATACTGACACGGCGGACGGTCAACGCAAGGCAGAGCAGGCGTTGTGGGTGATGGACGACTCAGTCAAGTGGATTGGTTGAGATGCAGAAGAGCGGTAGTATTTTTCGGTGATGACCCAATTCCTGCGGAATATCAGCGAGGCTCGTTCCGCTGCAAATTCCGCTTTGCAGACGCGCTCTGGCCCTTGTCAAGCCACCCTCCTCGTCGCTGCACCATGCATATTGGACGGTCCAAGCTTGCAGGACTTCGGATAGCTGAGAGATCTAATATGAGCGCCCGTCATGTCTTGAAGGTGAAAAGCAAGATTTGGCGTCCCTGACAGGAATGCAAGCAGCGCCCGCCAGAAGGACTTCCAAGTTTAGTGTCAAAGAAGAAATGATCAAATTCATTAGAATTGACCGTCTCGTAAGCGCACTTAAGCAGGCGATTTCCGCATCGCGCGTTCCTTTGCGTCATGCAAATGACACATTGATGCTTTCCAATTGCCGCTCCGACGTTGGTCCAATGTCAGCCTTCGCAGCCCCTTCGGCAATCAGCTTTGCAACCGCGATGCAGGGTCGGCAAGGGAAATCTGACGTGGCTGTTCAACATAAAATATGAGAAAACTCGCCTGATGTCTGATACTCATGCCGGTCAATGAGTCGTCCTGAGAGGTCGAAGATAGCCCGAATATGACCTGACTACCACTGACCCGGTGGCCTTTCACTGATTGGCCACGCACAGCGCCCGCGATCTGGTTCGGCAAGGCGAACAGAACAGCTGAGGTCGCAAAGGATTTTTGCATTTGCCGACGGCCATTTTGGCCTGAGAAGCGACTCTGTTCCCCACGATGCAGCCGCCGTTCCTCTGATGCTTGGACAAGGACACCGATCCTGATGCATACCCGCAGCGTTGCGTAAGGCGAACCCCGTTGCCGTGGCCGAGTTTTTCGTTCCGTGATCTCAATTCCGCCTCGTGCACCCTTCTTAGTCCCCGGTGCGATACCATCGAAGAGAAGTCGTGTACGGCCACAGACTACACCTCCATCTCTCCTCATCACTTCTTCACCCTTCATACACCCTTCAGCAAACGTCTACAGCATCAAGAGGCGCCATCATTGGAGCTGCCAAAGATGTCGACAAGCGTGTCCGACAGCATTCTCCGCTGGGCGAATGCTCATCCCATTGCTGCTAGTCTCCTCAGCTTGATCCTCGCTGCGACGCTCTATATCGGATGGAAAGCAGCAACAACCGGCCCTTCAGTCTGGGCAAACCTTCCAGGACCTGACAGGAAATCGTGGCTTGCAGGCTATCCTCGCGATAACAAGAAGAAGCTTGGTGTTAAGAACCCGGACGCTGAAGACCGCAAACCTATCCTGGGCGACGATGGCCAAGATATCACCGATATTCCTGGCGTCGCAACTGCACGGCTCTACGATGAGCTCGGCACAGATCACATCGTCTTTCCACGTCCTCTTGGCGGCGAACTACTCGTGACAAGAGATGCAGCGACCATGAACCACATTCTCAATGACAGCTACAACTATCAGAGAAGCTCAGCTGGTACAAAAGCTACCAAAGTTATCATTGGTGACGGTGTGGTAGCTGTCTTCGGTGACGAACACAAGAGGCAACGAAAAATGCTGTCCCCCGCATTTAGCGTTGATGCACTCAAGGGACTTATGCCGATCTTTAAGCGTTCGACCAACCAGATGATGGATCGATTCGAGAAAGATACCTCGCTCGAAAGTAGGTGGGGCTCAGATGTAAGGGATACTGTCAAGTGGTTTGGTCGTGTAACGCTCGACATCATCGGCCACGCCGGTTTCGATTACGACTTTGGCGCCGTCGAACAGGGTCCCAACGGTCTAGCGGTCAGATCCTCCTTCCATGCTGCGATGACATCGACCATGAACATTGGTGCAGTCGATGCGCTTGTCGGTGCGTTCATGTTCATCGTTGTTCCTTCGTTGCTTTACATTCTTCCCTTGACGGACAACATCAAGAAGTTGAGAGAGATGCGAAGTGAATTGCTCAAAGTCTCGGAGAAGATCGTCCAACAAAAGCAGAAGCAGATTCGAAAGGAGCTCGAAGCAGGTGTCGATGCCAAGGAGACTTTTGCAGGTAAAAAGGATATCTTGCACTTGTTGATGCGAGCTAACATGTCTCCTGATATTCGCGAGGAGGATCGACTTTCGGACTCGGTCCTAGCTGGTCAGATCGTCACCTTCATCTTTGCAGGACACGAAACAACAGCTACGACGATGAGCTGGTTGACTTTCTTCCTCGCCTACAACCAAGAGTATCAGAAAAAGCTTCGAGGTGAGATCCAAGAAGCACTGCAAGCGCTTGGCAAGGATGGTGAAGCCATCGAAGATCTCACCTGGGCCGATCTAAACAGTGAAGAGTTCCGACCTCTCGACCACGCCATTCAAGAAACCCTTCGCCTACGTCCACCCGTCATGACGACTTTCCGCTACGCTACAAAGGACGATCAACTCCCCGTCACGACACCTTTTAAGACCAAAGATGGACGTACACTCAGCAAGATCCCTGTCACGGCAGGTAGCGAAATCGGCGTTTCCGTCACAGGCAACAACATGGATCCGAAATACTTTGGCCCCGAAACCCACCTCTTTAAGCCGGAACGATGGAACAACTTGCCCGAATTACATGCCAAATCGAAACTCCCCTCTCCCTATGGATCGTTCGTTTTCAACGGTGGACCCAAGGTTTGCATCGGAAACAAATTCGCCATGACCGAGATGAAGATCATTCTCATTCGCATTTTGGCCAAGTACCGCATCGAACATGTCGAAGGGATGAAGATCAAAAGCGTCGAAGCTGTCGTTCAGCGACCCGCTGTCGTTGGCGATGAAAAGGAAGGAAGTCAGTTGCCGCTTCGCTTCATTGTCGATCCGCTTTAGATAGAAGGACAAAGGGACGGTGCGATCCGCGAAAACACATCGTCGCCATACGCCGAGTTCTTCTTGTGACATACCCGCACTGTACAATTATGCACACCTTTGGACAATGGAAGCACTGACCCCTTTAACAAGCTCGCACTGTGCGACGGTTTGACCGGCCCGAGTGTTGAAACCCTGATCTTCGCCCTTGACTCGTTGGTAGTTTTGGGCGGACGAAAGCGCATGGTCGTCTGAGCTGGCACCCATTCACACGCACAGACTTCGGAGCTGATACCTGAGAAGACAATTGCAAGTGCCCCATGCAAGTCGTGAGAAAGGAAAGAAAGTGAGAAAAGATTACATTGCGTTACTCTATGTGGGATTCGGTGCACGGGAAAGGAAGAGACTGTTCTTTTAGGTCGCCATTTTGCCGGCTAGACCTATGCGTTCTGCAGTTTTCAGGAAGACGATCGAGTGAGGTCAAGATCGATAAGCTGAGCCTTTGCAATGTCGTAACAAAGACCGTGAACCTGAACCTTGTTCATGACTTTACCGGAAAGAGGCGAAGTGACGCCCTTCCAGTTATCCTGGATGATGTTGGTCGAGACAATGTTGTCCACCTGCAACTTGACCGATTCGTAGATGACCTTCTGTGCGAGCTCAGGACCCTCCAACCCGGCATTGGCGCTGACGACCTTCTGAGCGACCTGAGTCAATGGAACGAGATGACGCAAGAGGGCACTTGACTCGAGAGCTTCCTTGCTAGGGGGAGAGCTAGCACCGGCGATGGCAGCGTTGACACCACCGCACGAAGTGTGACCCACCACAACAACGTGTTCGATGCCCAAAGCCTGAACGGCAAAAGTGAGGACGCTCAATGCGTTGTCATCGTCCAAACGGAACTGGTTGGCGATGTTACGGGTGACAAAAATGTCACCGGGGTTGGCATCGCAGACGACGGATTCGGGGACTCGCGAGTCGGCGCAACCGATCCAGAGGATCTTGGGTGTCTGTGTCTGTGCGAGATGAGCGGCGAGCTCAGGCTTGCTGGAAGCAAAGTTGGCACTCCAGGCCTTGTTCTTCGAGAGGAGATCGCTGACTTGGAACATATTGGATGTGCAATTTGACGATGTAGAATGGGTTCGGATGGATGCTTGAGTTTTGAGGATGCGGGTGAATTGAGTCCGTGGAGAAGACGAACGACCGAGCAGGGACGAGGAGGAGGCGGATCTATATGTAGCTTGACGTGCTAGAAGTCTGGAAGAGGAGAAGCTGTGACGGGGAGCCACGCTGTATAGCAACGAAGAAGGAAGAACAGTGCACATCCAAACGCAAAGGAAGATGGTCGTGCACGAGGACAACGGCGGGACGAGTCGCCGAGAAGGACGAAGAACGAGATAAGGCGCGTGGGAAGACGAAGACAACAATGGAGAACGAGGCAAGCTGTGCGGTGGTCGTCGGTGGGGATAAGCAGGGGCTGCGGTTGAGATGCCGTTGTGCCTGTGGACGTTGGGTTTGGGTGGCTTGCGCTTGTGGGGACAAGGTGTTGGGTGCGAGTAAGAGGATGATACAAGAGGATGACGGCTTCTTATCCCGTATGGCAAATCGCTGGACAATGGGCAGCAAGGTTGTACATGCGCAGGCGCAAATGCAGGTGCAACAGACAAAGACGACAGGAAGAAAGAAGATGTCGTCTGAGCCAACGGCGGCAGCAGTGACTGTGTCGAGTCAGTCTGTGCACGGCGTATCGCTAGAATCCCATGTTTGAAAGAAAACTGCAAGCGAGCAGCCAAGACTGACGATGAGCAAGGAGTTGACGGGCGAATCTGACTTGAAATCTGCAATCGCAACAGCAGCATCAAGCGAGCTAGCGAGCAAAAAGAGTGGAGAAATTCCTTGACGTTTGCTTGTGTGCTTCGAGCCGAACTGAGGAGAAACAAAGACCGACGGCGGGTTTTGCCTATCAGCAGCTAAGATCCGAAGTGTGAGTGTAGTAGATGCGTGGTTCGTGCCTTAGCCGGATCCCCCAAAAAAAAGTAACTGGCTACGAGCTGCAGTAAGAGAGATGATGTGCGATAACTAACTGTGCGCAATCAACCTTCAAGGCAAGAAATCATGCCGGCATTTGATTCGAAAGGCATTTCCCGATCCGCGTCTTTGCGCATAGAAGATCGGAAGGGTCGTTTTGGACCTTCGCGTGTCGCTTGCGGGCATAACGGTCGAAATGAAATCCCCATCAATCACCAAAGTTGGTTGTTCAGGGCACAAGATTGTTCTTGTGACCAATAGCTCGATCTCACATAAACGATGCTCAAGCACAAGCCTTGTCGGACCACCAATGCTCACCGCAAGTCTTCTTATCTGCCAAGGATTAGTCAGAAGGAGGAAATATAACTAATAATGGATTGTTCACGATATTGCAAATATGACAAGGATAGGGACATCCATGCACCGCTGAGTGCACAGGATGAAGAAACCGAAACAAGGTGACGTGCATAGCTGTAGCATCACTGATTACGATTGGGCAGGTCAAAGTCCAGAAGAGGTTGACTGTAACGGCGTGAGGAGCGATCACCAGCACCCTGACTCAGGCGACGGCGGTCGATCTCACTCAACCGCTTTCGAGCCTCTTGCTGCTGCGATGGGAACGGGTTGGCAGACGTGCGAAGAGAAGCTGAGTGAGGCTGAGGTGATGTTGGTCGGGTGCTGTTGGGTGTGCTGGGGGTAGATGTCTTTGCAGCTTTCGGATCCAGCTGTTCTAGACCAGAGATCGACTTGCGCCATTCAGCAGCTTTGTTGACGCCGCCAACTTCGCGCGACTCTTCGCCTACAGCCTCGAGAAGCGTGGCGCTCAGAGCGCGGGATCGCCTGCGTTCGTCTCGTGAGCCTATGCTGCTCATGCGTTGCGCGTCGACGCCACTTTGACCAGTCGAAACGACACGACCGCCTGACATAGAGCCTCCTGCAGCAGCCGCAGCAGCAGCAGCAGCCTGTTTCTGCAGCTCTCGTTCTTGCATGCGGCGCCTTTCCAACTTTTGCTTCCTCTCCCAATCCTCCTTGGCTCTGCGCAACGCATCAGCTTCCTGCACCGTTTGTGTGGCCGGAGCTTGCAATGCTGCAAGCTTGGCTCGGTGGCGAGCCTCGAGCTCTTCGATCGACATAGCACGCGATCGCGGCGGTGCTTCAGCACTGGAGGCTCTTCTGTGAGATGAAGTGCCAGCGTCAGCGCCAGGATTGGTCCATGGGTTGGCCGGTTGATCGTTGCGGCGCATCGCCAAGGATCGACGTGCTTGCATCACTGCATTGCTTTGTCCGCCGCTCACCGTCTTTTGTGGAGCAGCCGGAGGCAGAGGCAGAGGCGGTGGGACCTGCTGCGGTTCAATGTATCGTCGAGGAGCGTTCGATTCTTCGTAGAGCGTGTCAAAGTTGTGCTGAAGTTGTCCCTGATGCGAAGAGCTCTTCGCCATCGACACGGAGCCCGTTGGTGCAGGAGTCATCGGAGTTGTGGGGCTGGAAGTGGTACGTTCATGCGATGGAGAGATCACAGGTTGACTCCAGATTGGCGTGCTCGTCCCAGTGGGTGTGATCGGCACCATGGTCTGGCTCTGGCTGCGTGATGCGGCAAATCCGGGGCGGTTCGCACCTTCCGTGCCAGTGGAGCTTGAGTTGCTGCCAGTCTTGGCTTGCTCAGTGTTTGGTGGAGCAAGATCCAAAAAGGTCGCAGCATTGTCCATCAATGCAGCCGTGGAGGCTGAGCGTCTTCGGAATGAGTCGGCGCTCATCACGGCCTCCGGTGAGGTGGCACGAGCCATGTCGAGTGACTGAGGCTGGCGAGACTGAAGCAAGCTCGCGGTCTCGAGTGCTGCTCCTCCGCTCAAGCTGCTGGTTGGGCTCATCAAGGCAGGACCAGGCGCAGCAGCGGGCGTCGAACTTGCATGGAACTCTCCAAGCGGCGTGCTGATTCCGGGCAGGTCAAGTTTCAGCGGTCCTTCTGGCTCAACACGTTCTGGGCCCTTCTGGATGTATTCGAGGAACTGAGAGCTGCGACGGCCGTGGATCGATTGAGCAGGGAACGGGTAGCCTGCGGTCTCCAGGATGCTGGATTGCGCAGGAGACTCAGCGAGCTTTTCCGTGTATGGAGTCGGCGTGGCAAGCTGTGGTGCGTCCGCATTGGTGTTGTAACGAAGAAGGGTCATAAAGGAGCTTGTGCGGCTTCGAGCATCCTTGATGTCAGGCGTGGCCGCTGCTGCAATGCCGCTCTCTTCGTCTCTGGCTACGGCCCGACTCGAGGTCTTGTTGTATCCGTGCCGAGTTTCCCATTCTTCCAGGTCGCGCTTGGCAGTGCGGGCAACTGCTCGAGCTGCGCGTTCCGCTTTGGTGCGCATGTTCCTGCGCTCGTCCGAACGCTTGAGTACCGTGAGCTGGGTGCGAAGGTCGGACCACAACCGCATCTGGAATGCGAAGCCCATCAGGATGAGAGCGCCCAAAACGCCGAGCTCGATCTGCATACCTTGCACGAGCGGGAAATGGCCATCTTGAAATGTGGGAGGATACTTTGCACTGAACAAGGCATCGAAGCCAAGGTTGCGAATGTAAAACTCCTTAAGACCTTGTGTGGAGTAGCAGTCGACTCCGAGCGTCAAAGCGGTGGCTCCGATGATAGCAGTTGCCAATGCAAGCATCACCGAATGGACTCGCTCAACGCAGCTTACGGTGAAGAACACAGCATAAAGACCGATGTAAAGGACAAAGCGAAGACCAACCGGACGAATGAGACCACCTGGTCGAACAGCCTGCAAGAAAAGGCCAAGGAAGAAGCCACCGAGTCCGCACGACAGCAGGCCCGCACCCCGCCAAAAGACGATGGAGATGATACCGCCGACAGCGCCAGCAATGACAGCGGCTACGAGGAAGAGTCCTTGGATGGCCTTGGACGGCGGGTTGACCGCAGGCTCGACACCGACCTTGAGAATGATGGAGATGCAGATGAGAGCCAAGGCAAAGAAGCCGGACAAGAAGTAGCTCGACCAGCGGTTTCGGTGACCGTAGAAACCCATGGGCAGACCCGTGATAATGAGAAGAGCGCCAAGAACGCCGAACGCTGGGTTGATGACGGTATGCAGAGGTAGCGTATTGTTGGAAGCTTTGTCCAATGCGGTCGCCGTGGAGGTTGCAGCTGGTGCTGTGCTTGACGAAGAAGCAGACGCCGATGCCGAGGTCGATGAGACAGGAATGGCTGTGATTACGGGGATGTAATAGACGTTTCCGCTCGAGGATGCCGAAGCGGTGAGACTGGACGGCAGCGATTGACCGCTGCTAAGGGTGGTCGTTATGGTCGAGACTATAGTGGTTGATGCGGGCGCCGGCGCTGACGAAGCGGTGGAAGTGGGAGCTGCTGTGCTGCCGGAGATACTTGCGGTGGAAAATGGCTGGTTCGACTGCTGATCTTGAGCAAAGCATACCTGCAAAGCGAGCAGGCCAACCGCCAGCAGGGCGCTGTTACGAAGCTTGAGCAGCATCTTGACAGGTTTCCGCAGAGGTGCCGATGGAGATGCGAAGATGAGCGTGCACTGTCCTTTAGACGCCTCGAAGCATTCTACAATCGTATGAGAAGCTTTCGTTCGGGCGTGGAAATGAGCAAGACCCGCTCCTATAGCGCTCGTTCGGTCAGTAGCCAAGAGGGTATGGATGCTCGTAACAAAGAAGGAAGAGGCAAGCTCAGGGAAGGAGCCGCAGCTATGGCGAGGACAGGCCGCGGTCAAGGATACAGCTGCTGCCTCTGCTTGGGGGTTGAGCGGAAGCCAAGTTGCGGGAGTCCTTCTGGATCGGCAGGCTTTGATGCGTTCTGACAGGTGAAGATCGTGAAACGGTCTTCTAGCCGAAGATGCCAAGTTGCAGAGTGTAGGACAAGCGTCTTTTTGTGATCTCTCAAGATTTTTATATAAATTTTAATTTGACCTTAAATTGAAGGAGAGCAAATCTCTCGATTCGCTGCGAACTGCATTTGCATAGGCTTTGCGCCTTTGGTTCTTTGCAGATCTAACGAGTTTCTTGCGACAAGCTCAAGCTGCAGAAGCAGCGTCATGTACACAGCGAGATGAGTGCTGTAGATGCAGGAGTCGAGGGGCGTTCACAGACTTGCGGGGAGTTCGTGATGGTTCCGCAAGTGTGGAAACGCGGGCTGTGAATGGCACGCAGACGTGCAATCGTCACATCCGCCATTTCACATCACATTACAAAGCCACGTTGCTACTGCCTCTGTTTGAGCTGAAACCGTTTCGAGAGCAACACTCACGAGCTCAGCACAGCCAAGACACTATTGGTGTTTCCCTTCGATGCCGTGTTGTACGGTGTCCTTGCGCGCTCGTCACATCGAGACGTCTTCGGAGGGCCGTGGACGTCGTAGCGGAAAATTTCCATGTGAACAATCAACAGCCAATCACATTGATCCCGAGAAAAGGTCCAAGCCGGCGCGATGCACGGCCGTTTCAGAAATTGGGATCAATTGTTTCGTGGAGTCACAAAGACGTAAGGTAAGCTAGGCTACTCCCTGTGCATTCGAAGGGACATGTGAACAAATTCTGCAAGGCGAAATCGTGGCTCAACCGACCTGGTGCAAAATTGAGGTGAATTGAGACTCAGCTCGAAGGGCATGATGTGTTCCGCGTCCTCGGGAAATCGTAGAAAATGCGAGAGGCAGCCGCAGCGTTGCACTTACGGACAGAATGAATGAGGCACCGATTCGAGTATTGCCAAGTCATTCAACGTGACGACTGTTGGGGCGTCGTCTGCTGCTATATTGGTGATCTAAGGTGATCATCGTGTATGTTTCATACGCTGAGACCTTGCCGGGCAACGGTGAGCAAAGCATCAGGGTCCGAGCGTTGTGACATTTCCGCGTCGCGTCCTGTGGAAAATAAGGGTCTCAAGGCACAGACCTGGATCGCACCGTGCTGTATCGGCACTGAATCGAATGCTGATCGTAAGGAGATCCTAAAAAGAAAAATCCGAGATTGAACGCCTTGTTTTCCTGTCAACTCCATCTTGCAGCAAGCCATGCCCAGCTGCGAAAGTAAGGTCACCTTGCAGCTTGTAGATGCATCGAGTAAGGTACGGAAAGCTCTAATTAGAACCACAATCTGCTAACACCAAATTTGTGGCGGTTAAGTCTCAATCCACTTCGATCTCCATGAATTGATTGTACTCAGATCGGATGGTCTTGTTTGCGCTGTCTGGCGTGTGATATCAGCCTCGGAGAACGTGGGCTTGACGAGGTTTTGATGTCATTTTCGATGCCATAATTTCACCGATTTATCTTGCCATCTTTTCAGCCGTTTTTCGTTTTCTTGACAACTAATTCACAGGTGCGATACTTCCACACGGATTGACAACCACGATTCGTTTTCAATGGACGTTGACGCCTGCCCTGAGCTTCCGGTACAAACACCAACAATCGCTGATCTCTGGTATCAGACATTCCGGTCCTGTAGCTGCTCGAGCAAGCAGATCTATACTCGATGTAATTTAGCAAGATAGAAAGCGAACATTAAAATCAAGAAAAAATGTTACATCGCCTCTTCCTTCTTTGGCAATTTAACTTGAATTCACTCGAAAAGAATCTGCCGTTGTGCCCTTTGACCTTTGCGAAGATTTGAAGATTTGGACCGTCGAGCTCAGCAGGTGCGACCTCGCAAACAACGCGCACAGGCTAACCGAAGATTCACGCAGACTCGCACACGGCCTTCTGTCGCTCGCCAGACACTTCGCGCTTTTTCACTTTTTGACATCGACAAGAAGCCCCTCTCACCACCATCTCGCTATACCCGCATCTGCACCGTATCGACTGAGATCATCACATATCATGTCGACAGCCGCACGCACAGCACAGGCACCCGCCACCACCAACTCGGCAGCCGCAGCCGCCAGCAAGGCCCCTAACGCCGATGCTCAGTCCGACCTCGACCGCGCCGCCCTTGAGGCTCTTGAACTCGACTCGGACGTCATCACATCTGTACGACTTGACGGTCTCGCTCTCACCAAGATCGTGAAGCACTGCCGCGATGCTCACCCCGCATCTGCTTCAGGTGCCCTTCTCGGCATGGACCTCGGTGGGACCCTTGAAGTTTCCAACGTGTTCGCTCTCCCCAACCCTGGACGTGGAGGTGGGGAGCGTGATGAGGAGGAGGACCGAAGCAGCCGCAACGCCACCAAATACACTTCCGAGATGGTCCGCTTGCTGCGTGACGTCAACGCCGACGCCAACCCTGTCGGTCTCTACCAGGGCTGCTTCCTTGGTGCTTTCTTGAACTCGTCCGTTGTTGATGGTCTCGCTGCTATTGCTGGTCTTATGGAGCGTGATGGCGCTAGCGGCCGCGGCAAGGGTGTTCTCATCGTTCACGACCTTGCTCAGTCTGCCCAAGGCAACACCGCCGTCAAGGCATACCGACTCTCGCCATCCTTCGTCGAGGCCCACAAGAAGGGCAAGTTCCACACACAGAGCCTCATCGACCACAAGCTCACTTTTGCCAACATCCTCATCGAGATCCCCGTATCGCTCCGCAACACTGCACTCCTCGACGCCTTCCTCAGCAGCATCTCGACACCAAGCGCACCAGGTCCCTCGATTGTTCAGCCCAGCACGTCCGACCTTCTCCGCAACCCACCCACCGCTGCTCTTACCCCCTCGTACACTTCACTGAACCTCGCTTTGGAACCCGTCCTCGCTTCGTCGCTCGAGGCGACACTAGAGATCATGGACGAGCACGCTGCTGAGGCCGGTAATGTTGGATTCCAGGCTCGCCAGCTTGCACGAGAGAAGGCCAAGGCTGAGGCGTACCTTGCCCGCAAGAAAGCAGAGAATGCCGCACGCGAGGCTCAAGGTCTTGCTCCCCTTCCTGTCGAGGATGTCAACCGATTGTTCAAGATTCCCGCCGAGCCCTCGCGTCTCGAGGCCACCTTGTTGCTTGGCCAGATCGACAGCTCGGCGAGACGTTTGGCAGAGACTGCCGCTCTCGGTGTCATCCAGCTTAACGCCGCAAAGACTGGCGCCGTGTAAAATAGTCATTTGCATTGCATCTTCACCATGAAACATCCCCAAAAACGAGCATGCCTCAGCTCCTGATACCATCCAATCATATTACGCAGGAAGCTGCGCTTGTTCCGATACTGTCGAGTCAAAAGCCATGATCATGTGTCATCAGAATCTTCCGTGACGTTGACATGTGCTGGACAGTCAACAGGTTCTTTGACCCCCTTCTGCCGTGGCAACGGCTTGTCTATCCTTTGTAATTTATTCTCATTCAGTTCAGCTCGTCCTGCATACATCGATGACTGAGAACCAAGGATGCGATTGAGCATTGACTCTGAAGCCTGGACAAAGCACAGTGCATCATATTGCGATCAGACGTGCCGTAGTCCGGCTCAGGACATCGAGTGATAAGCACCGAAAGGGAGGCCAGAAGAGCGTGGACCCTGTGATAGCAAAGACGAATTACCCAATTCTCGAGGTGTTAGGCTGTGCAGTACATACACTGATAATGTCAAGTTTCCTGGCAAATCGTACGTGTTAGCGCAAAATTCCAGCATCAGAACCAAGTATAGTTGTTCACGTGATGCGAAATTGCAACGGCTCCGAATCTTTTACACTGCGAGTTCCAGCGTCGAACCTTTCGAACGGCAGCAGAGTCGAGGAAGCAAGCAGCAGATTGTTTCGAGAGGCAGCAGCCTGCACTCTCAGCATTCAGTCGAATCTGGCTGTCCTGGTCTGGAATTGAGCGAGTGAGAGCAGCGCTGCAGGTTGGACAGTTGGAGTTGTCAACGTCAACGCTATCTCCATCTTCCATATCCTTTTGCGATACCATCACCTCAAGATCGATATCAACAGTAAGTGTTCTGCACTACAAACAGCCACCACGCGGCAACAGCAGGAACAACAAGCAGGGCAAGTGTACGTTCTGGTAAAGGAAGGTGGAAGTCCAGCAGAGACCGCGAGTAATTTGTGGCCAAGGACGTTACCGATAGTAGGCAGAGAAGGAGTAGGGAAAGATACAAGATTCCAGACATCGCATCGCTACATCTATCATATCACCTTCAGCATCAAGAGCAAAACCACTGCTCCCTGCCATATTCAACGCAAAAAACCGACATAGTAAGAACATTGCACATATGCAGACAACCTTACACACCAGCGTGCAGCAATGTCCAACTACTATCGACTGCAAACTGCACGTACGCTTTACACCGTCATGCCACGCATCGTCTAGGCCACTTTCGTATCGACATCTGTCTCACAACATCAGAGTCGGAGACCGATATGACATGATTCAGCAAAGATGACCACGGCGCGAGACACCATTCAGCACATCTGTCAATCTAATCGCAACATCAATCCATTACTGCGTCCACCAGCAAAAGACGCCTCACAGCACAACATGGACTTTGATTTGATGCGGCTCGCGATGTCTGGAAACATATGACGACTGGGATAATTTGACGATGGGACGCTTCGAACGTTCAGAACAGCAGATGACTACTAAGTTGGTGCAGTGGATAAGCAAAGGCTTCATCACGTCAGTGAAGGGACGGGAAAGGATGGATGACGAGGAAATGTCGTTGCCCAGTTGTTGCGTTTCAGCATTGCTTCATGTTCTGTGTTGCATAACTCCAGGAACTGTATCCTGACCTATCACCCACCATTGCATTTGCTCAATTTTACAGATGGCGGACCACAAGGACAAGTCTCAGAAGGGCAAGAAGACCCGCTCTGCTCTTAACGATGTTGTAACTCGCGAGTACACCGTCAACCTTCACAAGCGCGTCCACGACGTTGCCTTCAAGAAGCGTGCTCCCCGCGCCATCAAGGAGGTCGTCGCTTTCGCCCAGAAGGCCATGGGTACCAAGGACGTCCGTCTCGACCCTAAGCTCAACCAGGAGGTATGGAAGTACGGTGTCAAGAACTTCCCCCGCCGTCTTCGTGTGCGTCTTGAGCGCAAGCGTAACGACGACGAGGGAGCCAAGGAGAAGCTTTACACCTACGCCGTCCCTGTTCTCGGCCTCGGCACCGCCAAGGGTCTCCAGACCACTGTCGTTGACCAGGAGTAAATTTTTTCTACTCTCATCAACACGTTCAATGGTTCCATAATCGCATCTTCGTTTCCCATCATCACCCATTCCGCTTCTAGGACATACACTCTCAGCATCATATCGACAGTCATGCAGACAAGGCTGTCGTTACGCACTCTTTTCTTACGCTACTGGGGCGACGCTGCGAGCTTGCGTTGTTCTTCCCGGTAGCTTTCACCCATTCTCGATATTGATACCAAGTTCGTTTCTCTACACCGTCTTGGTTTTCGATCTGTACCTCTACCCAAAAGCAAAGCTCAATCCAAAACAAGTCTGTTTACGCCAGCATCCATCGTCTTGAAGTGCCTTTGTGATCATTTGTTTCTGTAGCTGGCATATCGTGTTCACTCCAAGTACATGTCGTGTTCACTCCAAGTACATGTCGTGTTCACTCCAAGTACATGTCATGTTCACTTCGTACTTGGAGGAGCGATTCTGCTCGAGATCAATGGGGTCGGTTCATCGATTGACACCCAATATGCACATGAGTAGCATATTGCAAACGGGGTGCAATTCAGTGAACGGATCACATAACAACGTCTTACAGGGCTGACAGAGTGAGTGCTCGCGGGTAAGCTTCGTTGACTACTCAGGACGCTGCGTGTCTGGGAACACTGCTAGGGGTCCTTGAATCCACACATATTCTACGTCGAACCAGTGATAGATTCGGTCGAGGGTATTAACAGACGACTGCGTCGGCAAGGTGGCAGCATTGGAATGAGACCTTTCCGTTGATGACCGGCGAGTGCAGCAATGGGGCGGCACACAGAGCCATGGTCAAACTAAAGAGTAGGTTCACAGCAAAAATCAAATTGTGCGCGATCGGGTTTGGGCTGCACTCGATCGTCGATACGTGCTCGCTACCCGTTCCTAGAATTCATATGCAAAGTCTCCGTCAATCCCGGACAGACGTCCGTGGCTTTTAACTTAACTCAATCTCGCCCTTTACGTGTATCGGCTTCAACGGTCACAGGAGGCCATACTGTGGCTGCATGTGTGGCTTAAGTTAGCTCAGTAAGCTGATGGATTGGAACAGAGCGAGCGCCCATATGCCAACCTTGCGAAGGGTCACCAGACCTTGCAAGTACACGAGGTCCCGGTCAAATATGCGACTTTGGCCTTTTGGCCCGCAAAAAAAGCAGGGTTCTCGCGGCCAAGAAGCGACATGAGCGAGGTAGCCACTTATTCACGATCAGATGCAGCGATATAAATGAGAATAAGAAGTAGTAAACTACTGCATAAACTGCACCAACTAAAAGAACCATAAACCACTTAGTAGGCA
>JAXQGJ010000293.1:0-20963 GCA_037039655.1 Pseudozyma sp. M118-08B | reverse complement strand
AGACTCTTACTACAAGGGTTTCCGAGTTTAGCTCGGAGTTCATCTGAATGTCGTGGGTTCGAGCCCCACGTTGGGAGGATATTCTTTTTTTGCCCTCGATTTGTAGGCCATCTTTTTGTGACATTATCGACGCGATCTATCCTAAAATCTTTATTTCCTTTCTACATTACTTCCAGATCTTGGCCCCGCGCATGCTTCTCAAGTTTTGAGCTTGCTAAAAGGTATCTATCATGAACAAGCCTACTGGCCACAGCTAATGGGCACGGCTTCACATCACTAATTCAGCAACAAGAATGATCGTAAGAGACCGTCTCCAAGAAATTTTAGAAGGTCTTTGTAGATACAGCTCGTGACACTGCGGGTCTTGGGAGTCGGCCCGCGGCGTTCCCATGATCAGCGCTGCATCGTCTACTGCAACCCCAAGTTTCGAGCCAAGGTTACGTTGGTCCGACAGAGCCAGAAGCGACCAAGAATCCGACCGGCGAGTTTCACCGAGTTCGAAAAAGGGTGCAGCGACCCGTGACCTTGCTTCCGAAGGAGCAGACAAAGTCCCACCAACGCTGCTTCCCACCTCACTTCGTATCAGGCGTCAAAAGTAGCGAGCCCGGTCTGCTCCGCTCATACCGTGAAGTGTTTGTTCCTCCGACTCAAGTGTTGCTTAGAAGCCTCTGTGTAGCATTACTTCACTTCTGACTCGAGAAAAGATAGAGTGCTGTGATTGCCCTTGTCTGAGCTAGCGAAGCAGATTTGAGAAGAAACTTCTCCCTTTGCCTGAGGCGCGTCGGATGCAGGTAAAATCGGCCAATTTTGATGGAAGGAAGAACAGTGGCTTGGAACTCGATTTTTACCCGTCAAGGCTTGTTTGATCAGCAGGGCCCGCGTTGCTTGGCACAGCATGCCCGAGAAATCAACGTTTCCGATGCCGCCGCTCACATGAATCATAGAACACCTTCACTGACCCACAGAGACCCCAATTGACGGCAATGCATGTCAATCTTACTCAACGGTCTCTGAGCTCGATCTTTGGTTTGCCGTTGGATAGAGTGCTGCTTGCGACAGGACCGACCGCTAAAGGCGAAACTTGTGGCAGAGAAAGGGAAATGAGATCACAAGCCGCCGCCGCCGATTCGTTAAGAAGAGGTGCGATTTTCGACGCTCTTGTTTGACATTTGCCGCCGACTCCGATTGAAACGTCTGCCAAGCGAGCCAGTCGCGCTAAAATTCTTTTAGCTGAAATTCTGCCTGCGCGTTTTTTTCGTTCATGCAACACACGTCACCGGCCAAAAACATCTGGAAAAGTGCCAGAGATGAGAAGACTCAGTAAAAGTCAGTGGCCAAGCTGTGCCCTCTGCCCCACACAAGGCAGTAAGGAGATTATCTCCAACCTTGTGACCTTGCAAAAGGCGACCCGAAGCCGTTGAATGCAGCTCACCTCTGCATCGGAGAGGTCCGATGCTGGTTTAGTGATGGTTCGGAACGGCATAAACAGGGCGTGAGCATGCAAGAGCAAAATTTGCAATGCGCCGTAAAGCAAAGCTTGGTTTTGACAACCGCCAATGAAATGGGAGAACTCGGTTTCCGCGGCACTGCAGGACAATGAAATTGATCATATCGCGAAGGTGGAGTTGACCCCCTTCCGGTCTCTGATTGGCAGTGAGCAGGTTGGTCCCTCCCTCGCCTAATTGAAATCAAACTTCTGGAGCAAAGTCTTATGACCGTACGTTGTCATTCGCAGGAATAGCAATCGCCTTGCCTTCGTAATTTACACGGCATCATACACTCTCACTCTCTTATCCTGAGCCAATCTTTGCATCGCCCCAGCCCCCACCACCCACCACGATTCATGCTTTTCATCCAGCCAGCCAGCCAACCAACCAATCAAGCACTGAGCAGGAAAGTGTGTGGGCTGCGCGGCCGATTGTAAGGCTCCGTCTTCATTTGCAGAACAGGGCCAATTCGCCCACAATTGCTTTGTCTATCCTTCGTGTCGGTTGCTCCGATCCTCCGTTTCTTCACTTGAATCACCCATGCGCACCATCCCATCACTAGGCCCACCTTTATCTTCTTGTCCATGTCCGTCCCCACTCAAATGAGATAAGAGAACTTGCAGCGATTGGCTGTCTGCTATCCGATACAACACAGATGTGAGCTTGAGCTTGATTAGGTGTTCAGTCGGCGTTGGTCGATGTTGCTCGTTGATCAATCCTTATTTTGACTTTCGAGAAAGTCGCTTCTGACTTTGAAAATTGGGCAAAAGCCAAGCGAACGACCAGCAATTACGTGCATGCCGGGATATTTTTCGCTGCTTCTGGTAGCAGCCGATGTTCGGGAAATTTTCGGGCCTGTCGCCTGTCACTGACACACTTTCTTTAGGCAGGCAAGGGAGCAAAACAAAACTCATGGAGACCTCATGGAGACCTCGTCGATAGTTGCCGTCAGCGGCGCTCTGCTGCTCTGGTACTGTAGCAAGACTCCTTCCTCGGCTGTTTCGACCCTTTTGCGGCGGTGCATGAATGGTTTCGCCTGGCCCCCTGTGACCGAGCAGCTCTCTCCCTTTGTCTTCTTTGTGTGTGACGATGCAAAGCCAATCTCTGCCATTGTGTTCGAGATACGAGAAAGAGTGGGCCCCAATTGCGAACGTCGTAATCGCCAACACCGATACCTCAACTGATACGACACATGACGGAGCTCAGCTACCGGAAGTGGGCCGACGATAAGCATTGTCATTCGCTCATGGGCGCAGCAGCTTTACCCCACCCACCCACACTCGAACTGCTGTGTCGTGTGGCGAGCGATAAGACTCGACAAGGTCAAGACCTCGGTCCTCTCAGAGAGAGAGTGTGTGTGTCGCATGGTCATGGAGGACAAGTCGTTCGGCGGCGCAGGGGTCTCGGTTTTAGTCACACTATTTTTTTTTTCTCCCTCTCTTTGCTTTAGCACCCACGGACCTCGCCTGTCTTAGTGTCCTTCTCCACAGCTTAGAGTCTTGTCATTGGTCCTTGCCTCGTTCTTCATCTGCATCCCTTTTGACCCTGCTCCTGCTCTTGTCCTATCTTACTACTTGACCATCACCTTCGTCCGTGCGGCTGCACCCACATCCTACTTTAGCTTGCCACATCTTGTCCTTCCCCGCTTCTGGCACCCCGCACTCGGTTCGCAGGGTTCATCACTACTATCGCCTTTCATCTTGAACACCAACACATACCTACCAAACCTTTGACACACAGGTCACGTTAGGACCACCTGCCAACTTTACAGACAAGATGGCCTCCACCGGCCACGTATCCCCCGTCGAGGACCGATCCAGCGGGTCGGTTTCACCTACACACACCGTCGACGTCGAGAAAAAGGGAGGTGTCGACTCCATCAAGGCACACAAGGATGGCGTCGAGGTCACAGAGTCCACACCAGCTCAGCAGACCATGTTTGGCGAAAAGAAAGAGCAGTACCGTAGTGAGGAGGATTACATGTACGAGCAGCAGAAGCGCAGCGAAGGTGATCACAAGTTCCACCGTCTTGGCTGGCAAAAGTTGACGGTCTGCTTGATCGTCGAAGCCATCGCTCTTGGTGCTCTTTCGATTCCATCGGCGTTCGCTACGCTCGGCATGGTGGCTGGTGTCATTGTTTGTGTCGGCATCGGTATCATCGCCATTTACACAAGTTACATCGTCGGTCAGGTCAAGATCAAGTTCCCTCAGGTTTCGCACTACGCCGATGCTGGTCAGCTCATGATGGGTCGATTCGGCTACGAGCTTATTGGTGCCATGTTCGCCCTTCAGCTCACTCTGCTTGTCGGTTCACACTGTCTTACTGGTACCATCGCCTTCCTCAACTTGAGCAACAACGGTCTATGCTCGCTCGTCTTCGGTGTCATCGCAGCCATCATTCTCTTCATTGTCGCCGTTCCTCCTTCGTTCTCGGAGGTGGCCATCTTGGGTTACATCGACTTCTTCTCGATCATTGTTGCCATCGGCGTCACCATCATCGGCACCGGTGTCATTGCAGGCAAGTCTGCGGGTGGCACCTCTTCCGTCGACTGGTCTGCTTGGCCTAAGGAGGGCACCACCTTCGCTGATGCCTGGGTCGCTCTCACCAACATCGTTTTCGCCTACTCCTTCGCCGTCTGCCAGTTCTCGTTCATGGACGAGATGCACACTCCCAAGGACTATGTCAAGAGTATCTGGGCACTCGGTATCATCGAGATCTTCATCTACACGCTCACTGGTGCTCTCATCTATGCGTTCGTCGGTGTCGATGTCAAATCTCCTGCCTTGCTTTCAGCTGGTACAACGCTGTCCAAGGTCGCCTTCGGTATTGCGTTGCCCGTCATCTTCATCTCTGGTTCGATCAACACCACGGTAGTTGCACGATACGTTCATGGACGTATCTTCAAGAACTCGGTCATCCGCTACATCAACACTCCTATGGGTTGGGCGACATGGCTCGGCCTTGTCGCTTTGATCACCGTCATTGCTTTTGTCATTGCCGAAGCTATTCCCTTCTTCTCGGACTTGCTCGGTATCATGTCGGCACTTTTCATCTCCGGATTCACCTTCTACTTCCCAGCATTGATGTGGTTCTTGCTCATCAAGGAGGGCAAGTGGAACGCCACACGCTGGAACACCATTCTCAGTGTCATCAACGCTGCTGTCTTCCTCTTGGGCATTCTCGTGTTGGTCTGCGGTACCTATGCTTCAGTCAAGGACATCGCCGATCAGTACAACAAGGGTACAGTTCGAGGCTCGTTCACTTGCGCTCCCATCAGTTAGACGACATTGCTGTCCATACTCTCTCCCCCCAAAATGTCTTCACTAGGAAGCAAGCTAGAGGACCCACTCCCGTGCTCTCGTCTAGAACGATCTCATGTCCCGTTACGCCTCCACGCCTCTATGTTTGAATTGTAATTTGTACACCACCTTGCCTTTCCCTGTTTGCAGTTCCTGCCTTCAATTTCTCTTCGTTACTGAGTAGAATTATCGACAGCAAGCAGTATGATACAAGGAGTAGATATTGTTGAGGATCAAGGGTCTGAGTTGTGTTCGGTTTGAGGATGGTCTCACAGGCCTAGCGAAGTGCAACAGGCGCTGAGCAGCAATTCCCGATAAGGTAGCAAAAGATGTTCGGATCGGGACCTCCACTTTGAATCTGATTCACCTTCCCAGCTTTTGGGTTCTCCTTGTGTCTTGGTCAGCAGCGCTTTCGCTCGCAACGTCTTATTTCGGGAACCGGGCCTTGTGACCTTTCTTCTTTGGCCTCAAGGATTCCTGCTCAGCATTGTACACACCATCCTCTACGCCTCTGAAGTAGCTCACAATTATTGGAGTCTTGAGCAGCAGCTACTATACAAACAGAACGCATCGCTGCGACCATACAGAGCGAATTTCCAGTTCAAGACTCCGTTACTAGATCACATACTCAACATGTCTGGATTGCCAAACGCCGAGCTCGCTGCTGAGCAGCAACAACCAGGTGGACCCACTTCCTCCCCGGCAGGATTTCCTTCGCAACAGTATGGCGACGATGCAGGCTTGCTTGGATCGGAACTGCCGGAGGCACCCAAAGACAAGTTTTTCCGCAAGATGAAGGAGCAGCCTCTTGTTCCCATTGGTAAGCGCTGAGCCATAGAACGAAGAAGTTCCAATGCTCCCTATGGCCCTATACTGACGCTTTCTTCACTCACTTACCTTTTGACACAAATCTCGGTCTGAAATCGCAGGCTCGCTACTTACGTGCGGTGCCCTCATCGCGGCCTCCAACCATCTTCGAACGGGCAACCGAGATCAATTCAACAAAGCCCTGCGTTGGCGCGTTGGCTTCCAAGGTCTCACCGTCCTCGCCGCCCTCGCTGGATCTCTCTACTACGGTCGTCAAGCAGCAGCTTCCGTCCCCGCTCCACCTCAAACCCCTACCGATGCACCACTCCAACACGGAACCGTAACAACACTGCCAGGTCGCGGCCCAACACACTGGCAACAACAGAGAGCGGAAGAAAGAGCGTTCAAGGGTAGAGAAGAATTCGAGGGTCGTGTGGGTCAAGCGTTGGATAGAGAGTTGAATGACGATAAGAGGCTGGAGGAGGCGCTGTTGGGTAAGGAGGAGGATTTGGAGTCGTTAAAGAAACAGGCGCAGGCTGCGAAGCCAAGGCCGGTGATCGGCCAGGATAGCCGTCGAGTCTGAGCAGATTACGGGAGTCTTAAGCAAGAAAAAGGAAGGAGTCAGCGTAAGAAAGAAATCACACGAACCTCGGGTACACATCCGATTGGAATCGAAGTCAGTATACACCAATCTCATGCTCAATTGCAATGCATCACGTCACCATTCAACACACAAATTTACGTCGAGTGCGTTCTTGCGGACCGATCAACTGGCACACGAAACGCCACACGCAGCAAGCGGTTCGGTTATGGCAAACTTTACTGTGTCTCCGTTACTGAAAGTATAAGTCAGATAAAGCATAGATACAGGCGGTACATAAAGAAGACAAGAAGCGGATTTGACGTCCAACACGGGGCACTACTGCATCACCACGCGATGAAGAAAGCGATCCAAATTATCCATCACCGACTGAGCAGCCCTTACGATAGTCGTTGAAGACGAACTCGGTCTCGCTTCATCCTGACCACTCGAAGGAGAAGCCCTATCATCACCGTTGGACGGCGAATCGCTCTCATCCCCCGCCTCAATCTGTTCGAACGAGAACGGCTCTTCCGCAAATTTCCCCTCCGGCAAACTCGATACACAATTCCTTATATCCCTCAGCGCCTCCTCCACCGCCTCCCCCACCACCGCTCCACTCGGAAGCGATCGCAACACCAACTGATCCAGATCCTCCAACAAATCCAGCGTATCCAGTGCGATATGAAGCGGTTGATCAGGCCTCAAAGGACCCTGAGCATGCGCATGAATGAGTCCGTGGTGTAAACAAGCGTTCCAAAGTTGAGCGCGCAACGTTTGCCTTGCCAAATCAACCAAGATCGGATCGACTGCTGCGTGATCGTTGGTGGTGAGGTCGAGAGAGGCTAATGAGTCGTGTACACGTATCGCTGCTTCAGAAGTCAGAGCCCGGCATCCGGCGCTAGATGCACATCGGCCTGTCCAGCAATCGACGAGCTCGCGGAATCGGTAGAGTAACTCATCGCGTACGTTGCCAAAGCCAAGCTTGACTAGGAATCCCATTGGTCCATCCATTCGGGAACACCCCGTAAAGGCGCCCGTTCTCGCTCGCTTCGGTGCGGTGATGGGGCTATCGTCAGATTTGACTCGCTTCCTTCCACTACCTCTGTGCTGCCACCCCTCATCGACCTCGCTACCCCCGCGCGATGATTCCATCTGACAAACATAGCCCTCTTTCTGCTCGGCCCACCACCTTTCAGCGCGGACCAAGAGCAACCATACTTTGACCTCTTCAGAAACTTCTCCCTCTCCCTTGTCCCCCCGTCTTGATGCGATACGTGAGCATAACGATCGGCCAACTTGATCCAGTCCCAAGATTTTAGCCAAAGTGATAGCTTCACAGAACCGGAAGAAGCTAGCGTCCTTCCATTCCGTCGTCGCCTCATATGGCGATGTTGCGCTTTCGTTGACATCCAAATTGTACAGCGCTAGGGAGAGGAAAAAGCTCGTCAATACCGTTTCGAGCGTAGGTGATTGACCGAAGCAGACATTCCCCCCGCTTGACGTAAGGCGCAACGAAAGGATGGTTTCGATCAACCGCATTGCCTCTGCCCTCAATTGCTCTTTGGTACCTCCATGTATTCTTGATCGGTTGCTTTGGGTCCCTGCTGGCGTTGGCATAACGAACTGCCTTTCCAGCTCTTCGACTACGCCACCACCACCGCTGCTGTTGTTTCCCTTAACGCCGAGAACCTTGGGTAACGTCAATTGCAACAATCCCAACAACGACACCGACAACGCTAACCCTGCAAAGACGGGATCTTGATCATGACTCTTCCTCCCCAACTTTGGGTAGATGTACGCCCTAGGCACGATGCCTGGACATAATCTTTCGTACAGATTTTCGTAGAACAGAGCTGTACGTTTGGTCAACGTCATCGTGTTGAGCGGGTCCTCCTGTGCCACTGTAGCGCCTTGTGGTCTTCTCTGATTGCGCTCGACGTGCGCTGCCAATGCCGGTGGGATACGTGCTTTGAATGCATGAGCATCGTTCCTCTCCGCAATGAAAGGGATGGAGCTGTTAAGCGTCGCAAAACTATTCCTTCGACTTCCATCCTTCTCGATCAAGCCTAGACTTCCCAAAATGTGCCCCGCCCAAAGCTTCTGCTTCGCCTCAACGTGCGAATGTAGTGCCGGTGGTGCAGCTCCACGATGTTGTGGATCCCAGTCGACTTCTTCCGCCAAGATGCCCAACAGATCCAACCCGGCAGTAGTAGCCGTCGTCGCCATCGTCGAATCGAGTAGGCTCGTCGACACGGAGGAAAAGGAAGATTTGGAAGAGGAAGTGGTAGAAGGAGTGGCACTGGAATGGATCAAATCGGTCAACGCTGTAATGGGAAGCGTCGAAGGTGGGAAGGCGGAAGAAGAGACCGAGAGGAGCTCGGAGTATGCGGAATGGGTCGAGGTGATGGGCGCTTGTGAGTCGAGGAGTGTTTGAAAGGAGGAGGCGAAGGCAAGGAGGGTAGGGGGATCGGGAGAGATACGAAGTGAGCCTGCTTTGTTGATGTTGGTGATGCCGCCTTTCAATGACGTAGGGTGATGTGAGAAGGCGTGCGATGGCTTAGGAGAGTGTTGTCGGTAGTGACGCTCGTCAAAAGACTGATGCCAGGATTCGGTCAGGTCTCGAAGAGGAGGAAGGGTAGTTGTCGAAGCACGTGGTCTACGTTGAGAAACCACCACAGTCGTTGACGATGGTGACAAAGACGACGGTCTCGACGTTGTCAAGCTGCTGTTGTGTTGATGATCGATGGCGGCGTATCTACTCGAACCTGCTGTATGGGATGATGATGGCGTTGAAGCGTAAGGTGCCCGATAGGTGTTTGTCGTAGCCATAACGCTGGTTGTGTCCACAGTTTTGATCAATCCTGCGAATGAATGGTGACAGTGCAATATCGACTGTCTCGAAGGTGACAAGATAGCAAATTGACAAGATAGAGGTATCGATAGTGATGGTGGGTTCAAGTCATGTGAAGAGCACGCAATGCTAGTCAGGGCAACACAGAGTGGATCCGGATGGTGTGAGAACAGAAAGCCGAGCGAAATAGAAAGGTGGGGACTCGGGGTAAAGGCCGGAATGAAAGCCAAGCTGACGAGCAGCGATACACTGTAACGGCTGTACGAGGAGCAAGAATCGAGGCCTGAGGAGGCAACTGCAAACCAGCAAGTGTGTGTACCGAAGGCAGCGGGCGGATTCGATATGAAATGAGGAACGCAAGAAGTGGTGTTTCCTCTATTGCAACACTCTTCTGCTTCGCTTTGCTTTGCTGTTCGCTTTGACGAGCGTTCGAGAGTCGAGATCAAAAGGTGCAAGTCCAGACCAAGCGGCGTCCCAAATCCTTACTTTGAGGACAGACGATGGAGAGAGCCGGAACGGACCGATAGCAGCACCTGAGCTGGGGGAGAACGGCGTAGGGATCGACAGTCCGTTGCAAGCTCCTTCTTAGAGCGGCAGAGGGCAACGGACAGGCCGGAATGGATGTAACCGGTTTCGCCAAAGTGGGGATAGCCAGAGTACGTACGTACTTGACAGTCGTAGTATGGACATGTGTGGGGCATCATCTCGGTCTCATTTGTTCGCCTTCTCCCCCGCTCATAAGGTGGGACGAAGGACCGAAGAAGGACCGGAGCGGAGTGGTGCCGTACCGGTCAATTTTCTATTCCTCCTGCCTCGCCAATGGCTCTTTCCGTCCACTCATCCACAAAGACTCGCCTTTGCTCACACTGTAACACCTCTCTCAGCATTGTATATACCTCAATTCCCCCGAGCTCTGAGCCGATACGGACCGTGAAATTCAGCAGTGGCGTACTTGGTGGCTTTCCATGACAAATCGATACGCAGACAATAGTAATCGCATAGATATCATTCACCGGTGACCCCCACTCCCCGCATAAACCAACGTCACCTTGACCGATATCTGCATTCCAGTCAAGCGTGAAGACCGACCGTGCTTGCGCGCCAAAACTTGCCGCGGTGAAAGACGTGCTCGTTGCTGCAGTCTGGAAAGGGGTACGTTTCCACGGTATCACGAGCATGCGTCACGACTGCTTCCAGTGTGTGAAACTAGCGGGGCAGAGCGGGGTAAGGAGAGAAACGACCGAGACGGAGCAGATTCGGAGCAAGGACTTTTGCGAAGACCGTTTAAAACTCCGCCCTCCGCTTTTGCCTGCTACTGCCTGCTACTGCCTGCCACGGTCAGGCACGAAACTGCACCTTTTATTTTTGGTTTCCTGCGCGAAAACTTGCTCCGGCTATCCATGGTCAAGGTTTGTCGCCGTTTAAAATCAGGCCAAGTCGGTCCGCCAGCAAACAATCAGACAGCAACGAAAACGATTCGGCTCGGTTTGGATCATCCGTCGGAAGCTCTCTTCATGAAGGATGAGAGAAGGTGGACAGAGGCCACATTGTCAAGGTTTGTGGTCGCTGAGATCTCGGTCGTTCGGCGAGAATCCGACGCTGTGAGAGGTGGCTATTGCGCGTTTATTCTGCTGTTGAATGGGCAGATCTGCAATGCAACGTCGACGGTGAATACTATCAATCATCGAAGTGACCATTGATACTGAGTGATACAGTATGCGTCTATGAAGCGAATGAGAGTTAGCGTAAGTCGAAAAGCTTGGTTTATAGGAGCGGCGCAAATACCGACCGGCAAATCCAAACGTGTGCCTATCTGTTGTGGAAATCTCGTTTCATTGCCTTGTCGGTCTGTCGTCGATTCGATCAGCAGCACTTGATGGTGATCATCGGAGTTCTGGCACGCCCACGAATGTCTAGCATGGACCTTTTTGCTTCTACTGTTGAGAAGACACCCGATTGGTTGGCGTACGAAAGAGGCAGATGACTATAGTGCTCGTACATGTGATGACACCGGTGAACACCGACCCTGCAGAACGTACACGCTTTTGGTTTCCTGCGCAACGACGCTATGGCTGACTTTCGCCGGCAAACTCTCGTTGCTTCTGGAATTTGCTTCACCCGGTCAAGCTGTGCAGTCGTTGCAGATTGTATCCGCAAATCTTTTCTCGTCATGAACGAATTACCGACGTGTCAGTAACCTCGACCCTGACTTTCGAGCTCGTTCGGATGAAAATGCTGTCGAGCCATTTCACTGATCCGTCCAAGGCAATGGCGGGTCATGCCCTTGATTCTGCCGGTTCGTCCTTGCTTCCCGAAACTGTCCCATCTTTCGGACTGTCCGAAAACATTTCGATATGCGCCCTAACACCATGTCTACACAAACAAATTTGGCCGACAAAATCCAGGAAAGCCAAACACGCTCTACAACGCCATCAACGTGGGCGACAATTCACCCACCGGCCATTTCCCATCTGTGTTCTGTAGTTCAGCCGTGGCAAGCCGGTCCCACTTTTCCCTTGGCAAGCGCACAACGTGACACACTCTGCAAACCTTTCGGTTTGTCATCCGATGCTGCACAGGCGGTAGTGGTGGTGAAGGATGGGTCCGAGATTGGTTCGGAATATTCCGCGGTGTCAAAGGTGGCTTTTGACCTGCAAGCCCTAGACCAACGGCCAACTTGACTCCCGATTTCCGCTACAATGAGTTCGGCCGCTGCAATGCTGACGCTCTGATCGCTTGCTTTTGCGACAGTGGAGAACGCAAAGCCGCTTTCTGTGCAGCTGTGAGTGTGCACCGGTCAGTTCTGCTCTTTGTGTGGTCTTTCTTCACTGGTCTAATTTCACACCCTTCGGTCTCGACTCGGATGCTGTTCTGTCGACCCGGAAGATCTTTTACCCTTGCCTCTGCCTTTGTTGATCGACTCGGAAGAGCAGATCTCTGCAGCATTCTCATCATACAGAGGTACTCTTGTATTCGCAGCCTGAGATGGACTTATGTCATGTCAAAGGCGTGTGGATTGGTCTGAGAGGAAGAGAATCATCTTACACATTCTTATCAATCGGCACGCCCTCATCCTCCCTCGAAGCCCACCCCATCCAACTCTCATCATAGATACTACTCTGTACACCAATCTCCTGCAAGGCCAACCAGATCGCAGCAGCCGTCATACCCGAACCGCACGTGTTGGTCGCCGCCAACTCTCCACCACTCGAAGCCTGCCTCAGCTTATCCAGCGCCTCTGTACCGCCCACTGTGTCGCTAAGCGTTCTCCAGAGCTCGATCTGATCCTTGAGCACAGTGTACTGTTTGCCATCGTTGCCCGTCTCCGTCTTGAGTAAGGTAGGAAAGGGGAGAGAAAGACTGTGTGGGATGTGTCCCGAAGAGAGACCGGGTCTCGGCTCAGGGTCTGTGCCGTCGAACCTTCCTCTCGATCTTGCGTCGAAGACGGTTTGGCCTCGCGATCCCATCTTTGCATTGGCTACCATTTCTTCAAAGGGACGAACGATACCTTCCACGATCGGCAACTCTGGGTAATTCGTCTTTGTGACTGAGATCGGTTCCCCCGTTTCGGTAGGCAACCCATGGTTGATCCACGCCGGCAGTCCACCGTTGAGCACCGATACATTTTGATGACCGAAAGCCCTGAATGTAAACGCAGTCCTCGGTGCCGAGAATACTCCATGTGTATCGTACACCACCACATGCGTCTCCGGCTCGATACCGTGCTCTGACGCTGCTTTGGCGAACACAGCGGAACTGGGCATCATATGCGGCAGGTTGCGTACGCTTTCGCCAGTGGTAGCGATCTTGTCCACATTCCAGAACAGCGCTTTGGGCAATCTTGGTCCTGCCACAAATTCTTCGAATGCATTACGTGGAGGGTTGGTGTTAGGCATGAACCATGTTGCATCCAGAATACGAAGCTTCTTGCTGCTATCGCTTTGGTTCGATTCGATGAGCTTAGCAAGGGCCTTGGGTGCGATTACCAAAGGCACAGTGGGGGGTCGGACGGTCGTGCTCATGGCTCGAGCGGTTCCAGATGTCATTCGTGTGCTGCGTAGGGCTGTCGCCAGCATGTTGAAGGTGTGTGATACGAAGTTGTATTGATGGTGCAGAGAGAGCAGACTTGATGAGGTTTTCATTTATTAAGGTTACCCGGCTATTTGCTTGTGATGCTTGGCCTAAGCACGAACGAGCAATAGGTGGAGGAGACAGCTAAAGTTCTTATCGCGCGAGTCACAACGCCAAAAACAGAAACAAGACTATGTTAAGACTGCAGCTGCAGAATCGTCGGATGTTGACGAGATCGGTATCTTGACAGGTGGCCAGCCCGGTCAAGAAGTCGGACCATGCCGAATCTGTATGCTGCATACGATCATGCTGAACGTCCCCATCCCCGCGGGGTGTCCCATGTGGACTGGCTCGGTAGAACACACCCCGCGGGGAATGCAGGACCATCAACAGGCACAAGTCAGGGCAAGGATCCCAGATGATGCTCGGTTGATCTTCATGAGTCGACATGCTATAAGAGGCATTAGGAAGAATCTTTCCGGAGGGCGGAGTAGCAGTTCACCGGTTTGATCGGGATAAGAGCTTCTGGAACCGGTGGGCTAGTGCAAAGCATGAAAGCATGACGAATGCCAAGAACACGTCAAAATGGGCTTCGACGTGGGGAAGAATTTGTGATTCGCAACACTGCAGAATGCCTTCGTCAAGACGACCAGATGCTCCCCGCGGGGATAAGGTGCGCCGACGACTGCAAACAACTCAGCATGTGGATCTGTGTAGCGAGAATTGGATTTTACCGAGGGAAAAGGCGGCCTACACGGTCCGTTCGAATGCGTCTGCGGGATAGGCCAGCAACTTTCTGTGTGGCTTGACACCTTTCGCAGGCACACAAGCCGAGGTTGACGGGAAGCTTCAGAACGATTTTGCTTGCGAATGAATCTGCAATGCAGCTCGCTGCACGCCACCCATCGATTCGACGTGAGCACAAATGATCCTCTAGATTACCGCTATCGCAGTAACCCGATGTCAGACTTTAGCACTCCTAATATGATCAAGCTTGGAACACCTGGGACAGAGAGCGACACAACGACGATAAGGAAAGGTGCTAACGTTGCACACATGAGACAAAGTCGAGCTCGCTTGCTGTTGAGGCAATGGGGCTAAAACAAGAATGCAGAGAAATCCAAAAAGTCACCTTTTTGACGTTGACAGGCTATTCGTTTGAACAGATTTAATTTGATTTTTAGCTCGCCACTCAGGGTTTCAGTTCAAAGTTGAGTTGAACTTCGAACGTCGGCAGGATAGCGCGGCTTGTAACCTGAGAGAGGTGAGGCCTCGCTAAGGTTCTAGGCACCATCTGCCCTCTCTGTTCGCTCGGCTGCACTCCGCTTCCCAAACCTGCAGCTGCCACTCAAAAGGAAAGCATATTTCCTTGCACTTGCAGCATAACAGGTACTTTACTGTAACCAATCAATGGCCTTCAGCCGTCAAATGATCCGGTCGTTCCGTGCACCAATCATTGTGTGCATTGAGCATTGACATTGGTTGTCGAACATGACAGTCACTGTCAGGTTTACTGCTCAGTTGTTTCGTTGCCACTGTCGGTGTGCAGTCAAGATAGGCCTTTGACGAGTTCCAATCTGGGGTTCCCCGCCAAAACCGTCGTGCATCGAATCTGATTCTCCAGAACAGCTGATCGCATGTGCAGCGGCTTTCCCCTCGCCCTTACCTCCTCTCCCTCATCTCATCCTTGCTCGCTCCTACCTACTCCTTCTCCCCCACCACGACCTTCCTTACTCGGCCACTTCATCCAGTCTAATGCCCATCCGAGTGGATCTGGTACCATAACTGCCTTCATCTCGGCCCCACCTTTCCCAACTGTGGCGACATTCCCTGCATACTCCAAGTTCCCCCGGACACCTTCAGCCCCTTCGCAAACCTGCCCCGCATTTTGGGTTAAGCTCTCTCCAACCGTATCATCGCAGTCTCAACTCAACGTCTCGAGCCCCTCTCCCTTCATCGCACATCATCGCTGCATCTTACCCAAGCAACCCAACCCGCCCAACCGCTTCGACCGTCGAACGAAACGCTTGCAACCTAATCTCTCGCCTTCTCTTGCCAACATTCTGCTCTGGCGTTCTGCATCCTCCGTCACTTTCCCACTCGTCTCCTACAACGTCATCCTCTCGGTCTCGGCTCTCGCATTGATTCCCTTACGCTCGCATGCGCCAGTAGAAAGATACAAGTAGGACCCGGTCCCACACTTGTCCTTTGCTTGCACCGCTCTTTCTTGTACGTCCTTCCTACGCCTCACATTTGCGACCCTTTGCTTGCCACCCAGCGCCACTCCTTTCCTCTCCTCGATTGTTCTTGAGAGGATTGTCTGCCCGCCATGTCGGCACACTCAAACACCGACGGCTCAACCACGCCCTCGAAACCTGAAAATGTATACCCCACAATCACCAACACCAATATTGCCACCGCGGACGCCCCAACGAAACGTCGACGTGGCGTTGCGATCGTTGATGATCTTCGCGAGCATTGGCGCGTCTATCTCTTAGGTATCTGTGCGTCATTTGGAGGATTGTTGTTCGGCTGGGACACAGGCTTGATTGGTGGCGTTCTCAACATGCCAGCTTTTCAAAAAGACTTTGAACTGGAGAACGATAAACTTGCGGCATTGAAGGGCAACATCGTCTCGGTGCTTCAAGCAGGCTGCTTCTTTGGCGCCGCTGCCAGTTTTTACCTCCCGCATCGCTTCGGTCGAAAAAAAGCTATGTTGATATCCGCCGTTGTCTTCCTCATCGGCTCCGTTGTTCAGACCGCTTGCCGGCTTCATGGCCAAAGTGCCAAGGCTGCGCTGAACCAGCTTTACGTCGGTCGAGTCATTGGAGGATTCGGTGTCGGTCTTGCATCTTCGGTGGTCCCAACGTACCTGTCCGAGTGCGCTCCTCGTGCCATTCGAGGTCGTCTGGCCGGCATGTACCAGCTCCTCATCGTGACTGGTATCTGCATCGCTTACTTTGTCAACTATGGCATGGTCCAGAATTATCCCAACCAGAGCTCTAGTGCCATGTGGCAAATCCCTTTTGCGCTGCAGTGCCTACCAGGTGTATTGTATGTCGTTTCGGTTCTGTTTCAGCCAGAATCGCCACGATGGTTGGTGGAACAGCAGAGAAGCGCTGAAGCGCAACGGTCGCTGGCTCGCATCAATCGTGCGTCGCTCGACGACCCGGTTGTCGTAGGCATTCTTAGCGAGATTGAGGATGACCTGAAGGGCAAGGCGGGTCTTTCGATCAGGCAGCAGTTGAGAATGGCTTTTTCGGATCGTGTTACGACGTATAGGGTCTTTATTGGTTTCATTCTTATGTTCTTCCAGCAGTTCACAGGTAAGTCATCGCCGAAGTGGGAAGGATGTCGTTATCCTGGCTCTCACAAGCGCGAGAGTCCGGACGTCGCTGCTCGCCAATCTGATCCTTTGTCAGCAGCGTTCACTGACACCTAGCTTCATTCTGTTGTGTTGTTGCGTCCACTTTTCCACAGGTACCAACAGTATCAACTACTACAGTCCTCAGATTTTCAAGTCTCTCGGCATCAATGGTCAATCGAGTGGTCTGCTTGCCACTGGCGTTTATGGAATCGTCAAGATGATCACCACCGGACTCTTTATGG
This sequence comes from Pseudozyma sp. M118-08B, assembly GCA_037039655.1. NCBI lineage: Eukaryota > Fungi > Basidiomycota > Ustilaginomycetes > Ustilaginales > Ustilaginaceae > Pseudozyma > Pseudozyma sp. M118-08B. The sequence goes on along the minus strand of JAXQGJ010000293.1, from coordinate 4,255 downwards.
CGATTGCCATCGAGCAACTCGGTCGCAAATGGTGCCTCATCATCGGCGGTCTCATTCAAGTCTTTGCCCTCTTCTGGATCGGGATTTACCAAGCCGTTCGCCCGCACGGTACACCAGTCGACGGCGTAGGTTACCTTACCATCGCCATGGTCTACATCTTTGTCGTCGGTTACGGCCTAGGCTGGTCCTCCGTCACTTGGGCTGTAAGTGCCGAAGTTGCCCCCAATCAGCTTCGTGCCCTCGCCATGAGTGGGGCCACTATGAGCCAATGGTTCTTTAATTTTGTCATAGCGCTGATCACCCCGAGGGCGCTAGAGCATATCAAGTATGGCACCTTTATCCTCTTTGGTGTGGTGACGACGGTGGCGGTGATCTGGGCTGCGGTTTGTCTGCCGGAATCCAGCGGGATTACGTTGGAGTTGATGCATCGTGTGTTTGAGGGGAATATCGTGGCAAGGTCGGTACAGGACTTGTCGAGGAAGAAGAGGAAGGTTTTTAGGGAGAGGTTGATGGATGAGGTTGGAGGAAGTGCGGATGTTGGGGTGGGAGAGACGAGGGTGGAGGATGAGGAGGGGGCGAGGGGGCGAGTGGAGAACTTTGCGGTGCTAGGAAGGGAGGATTCGATGCAAACGAAGGGAGGGAGGGGGGATGAGGTGGATGTGATTTCGGCGGCTGATGCTGGGTCGTCTGACAACGATCATCGGAAGTAGAAGCTATTTCGATGATGAGAAGGAAATTCGATAAGATGATGATTCAAGATATATCCTATACGTGCTGTCTACTGTACTTTTATACCACTTTGATGCGAATGCCAACGCTTCTTCTCAGCACATTTCCGCTCTCTGTGTCACAGGCTAACGTTCACTCTCTCTTGTACATGGAGCGACTGGGATGAGATTAGGAACGGTGACCTATGGCATACAAAACTTGAGACGCAATTCAAGTCAAAGGAGAGCCTCCCACCTGCGCAGCGTCGACAAACGGATCCTCGTCCACCGAAACGAACGTCTCGCCTCCCGTAGAGAACCTTCGATGTCCTCCCGACGATCGAGAAGCTTGTCTTGAGAGCGGCTCGCCTCCTTCACCCGTGGAAGCACCAGCGCCATAGGTGGGCACCGTGACACGCGGGATCTTAAAGTTCGAAGTGGAATGAGGAGAGCGTGGCGCTCGCTGGAATGTTGGGGTGGTAGGGGACGTCGCTGGTGTCGCCTTTTCACTCTTTTCCTTATCAAAGTCCAAAACGAGTGGTGCTGGATTCGACAGGGACACTTGAGAGACGTTCCGGCCCGTGTAAGCTGCAGCTGCGTCGTGGAAGTCGTCGTTCGAAAGCGCAAAGGCGGGGAGGTAAGGTGCCGCCGCTGCCAATTCTGCGAGCTCATGTGGATGGACTGGCGTTTCGAGGTTGAATGGAACATTGACGACTGTGACGTCTTGCTGCTCCATCTGTGGGTCGACCGGGAATGCGGCGAGTACGTTGGACAGTGACAGATCATCTCGACTAGGCGTGTGGCCTTCGAATCGCCTTCGAGATCCAATGCTGAGACGACCGAGAGGAGCGGCAGCGAGCGTGTCGTTGGATTGGTAGACTTTGCGTTGAATGTCCATCGAACGTGATCCGACGGTAGCAGAGTGTTTCTCGTTAGGAGATTCAGAGCGGACGGAAGACATGCGGTGAGCAGCCAGGCTGAGGCGTCTCGTTCGTCTCCTTGAAGAACACCATCGGATGAGGGCGAAGGCGAAGAGGAGGAGAAGAATTCCTCCAATCACACCGCCTGCGATTGCTCCCTTGTTGACACCATGATGGTGCTGTGCGATAGCCGAGGTAGAGGATGAGGTCAGGCTACCGAAAGGTGCTGCCGCTGCCCAAGTCGGAGTCAAAGGGGCAGTTGTGGAAGCTGTCGATGTCGAAGCAGCCACAGCTTGACTCGAGAAAGCGGGTGCGCTTGTCGCTGTGGACAACGTCATACTCGTCGAAGTTGGGAAAACACTCGAGCTGCTGCTCGACAGCATACCCGACACACCATTACCGCTAGCTGTACCGCAATCAGTAAAAGTAAACGTCCTCGAGTCAACACTTGTCACCTGCACCGGTCCCGTACTCGTACTACTGCCACTGGTCATTGTCAACAAATTTCCGTTCATATCCGTCAATCCTACACCGATTCTGTAAGCCCCACTCAGGATTGTGTTTCCAAACGTCGTCGTCTCACTGTACGTGCCAGGAGCGGGGAACGCTCCGCCGCTGACAGCAGAGTAGAGAAGGGAGTAGTTGCGACTGGCGCCAGAAGGCGAGACGAAAAAGAGCTCAACATAAGAGGCAACGCTCCACTCGGTTTGAGTCAGGCTGATCGACCAATTGAGAGCGGAGCAGTTGAGAGAGTTGACGCTGAAGTCGAGGGCAGAAACGGTGCTGGGTAGAGTGAAGGCAGCCGTGAGAAGCACTGCAAGCACGCCAGTGCGGGTCGGTGAGCGCGCCATCCTTCAACTGACTGTTCGTGATCAGCTGCGCACGCGACCGAGCTAGCTGTTGATGAAGGTGTCGGTCAAATGTTGATGACGAGGCTGATGTCGACTCGAGATGGTGGTAGCTGGGATGTCGATGATGGTGATGCTGTAATGATACGTTGAAGAGATGGCTATAACCACCTCAACACGGGAGAGGATGCGTATGGGTCTAGGCAAGAGGGGGGAATCGACCTGGGCGGTCGCGATCGCCAGAAAGAGGCTTGACAATATACCCAACGGACCTTCCCTCCTTGTCTGCCGTTTTAGCTGCCGAATCCTACCTGCTTTCAGGCACAAGACAATGAGACCGCACGGATGGTACGCTCACGGATGTGCACAGAACAAAGACGGATATTTGACTGTCCTTTTGCTCTTCCATTTGGCGTGCATAACGAGCACTGGCTGTCGCTGCGGTGGGGAAACCTTCCCGTCTTCACATGTCATGCGCAACACCACCATCAGGGAGAAGCGTGTGCAGGGGGACCCTGTGTTAGAAAGCTGCATCCAAAGCGGCGACGACGGCAGCGGCTAAATGCGCCCTTGCCGTTCTGCTTTTGTCTCGGGAAGACACGCGAAACATATTCTTGTTGTACTGTAAGTGTCGATCATCTCACCGCCTTCTCACTCTCACGGTCCTGTCCCCTGCCCGTGTTTTGTTCACATACACTTCCTCATCCAATATCAGCACTTCGGACAGGGGGTGTCCTTGCAATAGCGACGCTTGCGGGTTCACAGTGAAGACCAGATAGACGGAGAGTTGGGACAGAGGTAAAGTGAAACGTATTGATCTCACCATCCACCAATACATGAATACAGTATGCACTATGGGACAAGGCGGGAACCCTTTCGGGCAGGGATCCTACATTTTAATTTCTCTGGATTTTTCCTTTTTTCTGGAAAAGTTGGCGGCGGCTGCGCCCTCGCTTGTTTTGACATCTCCCCAAGTGGTCTCTAACTCTCTCGTGAGTGGTTGGGCGTAGACTATGGAATATTTCAGACTCAGAAAGACATCTCTCTTTCTTCAGCCTATCCGACATTTCGTTTTGGGAGGAATACCCCGCATGCTGCTATAGGCAAAAGCAAAGCTGCGAAGCCCCAGCGACGTGCGCCTTCGCTAAAGCGCAAACGAGACATGGCAAGATCCACTTGCTCCCCCCGCCCGATCATAAGGAACGCCTTGACTTTCTCACCTGATTTCCCCTCCAGCTCGTTCCTCCATTGTCGCTCTCCGGTTTGTGGTGCTCTGAGGTCTTTCAAGATGAAGCGAGAGGCGTAGCGATCTATACGAAGCAACATTCGGCCCCGATCCCAGTGCATGAAGGTGATGCTGTACTCACATCGGAAGAACTTGTGGCTCTCAAAAGCGCAGCTAAGGCGTGCGATTGAGAGACCCGCTCAAAGCCACCCACGCAGCTTCCACGCACAATACTGTGCGACTTCAAAGGCAGGCGATCCTCAGCGAAAACCAAGCAAAAGCCAGTCATGCCTTGTGAAATCGAGGTGCCGACTCGAAAGCGGCGTTCATACTCAGGGGTGAAAGTGTCGAAGTCGAACGGAATCCCAGATCGCATGCGTATAATAAGTAGAAGGATTGGAAATGAGGCCAAAATTGGGGAAAAAAACCACAAAAAAGAATGCATTGACGGGGACTCGAACCCCGGTCGAGTCGAATCGGATTGGCAACATCTGAAAGCAGATGATGAGTTCTGGCAACGACTCATGATACCCCTACACTATCAATGCAGCTCGT
>JAXQGJ010000292.1:0-20706 GCA_037039655.1 Pseudozyma sp. M118-08B | reverse complement strand
CCCTCTCGAAGTAATCGATTGCATCCTGAATCTTGCCCTGTTGCAGACTCAGTTGGGCCAAAGTGGCCACGGCAACGTCGCAGTCTTCGTCCTTGTCGAGCGCTTGTCGGCAGAGGTCTTCGGCTGCTGTAATGTCCTGTTTCCACTGGAAGAGGGCGAGTGCTTTGTTGATCATAGGCAAAACGTTGGTCGAGCCAGATTTGGCGTTCTCGATCTCAATGGCTTTGTCGAATTTCTCCATCGCCTCTTCGAACTTCTGTTGATCCAACAGCAACTCTCCGTAGTAGTTGTAGGCTTCGCTTGAAGTGTCAAAGTTTCGCAAGAGTTTACGGAAGGCAGCGGTGGAATGACCAATGTTGCCATTCTTGTAGTGCGCAACGGCGTATTGGACTTGGCTGAAAATGAAAGCGTCATCGAGCGAGGTGGATTTCTCGTAGTCCTTGATGGCAGCGTCGAATTCGCCGAGGATAAAGTTGACCTGTCCACGGTGGTAGTAGATATCGGGATCCTCCGAGTTGGCCTCGATGGCCTTCTCGAAATCGTTGAATGCAGCGTCTTTGTCCGACAGTTCCATGTGAACCGAAGCCTTCTTGACCCAACTCTGGACGTAGTTCGGTCGAAGCGAAGTACTCTTCTCCAGGTCGGCGAGGGCTTCCTTTGCGTTGCCGATGACGAACTTGAACGTTCCACGCATGTTGTATGCGTTGGCTTCCAAATCTTCGTTGCTCAAACCCTGCTCGATCGCCTCGTTGAACAGCGTGAGGGCATGCGGGTAGCTCTTGGCCTCCAACGCACCGTACGCCTTGAGTAACGTCTCGTCACCCTGACTTGGGTTGGCAGGCAACTCGGGCTTAGGCTTGGAACGGAAGGCTTCAAGGTAAGCTGTGACAAAGGTGGGCGAAGGAAGTTTAGGTTCACGGTTCTTGAGGATGTCTTGGGCTTTCCCGGTAGCGAGTTTGCGCAAGACGCGCTCAACGCTTTCGGTAGCTGTCTGATCCTTGAATTGACCGAGGATGGCAACGGCGGTGAAGTCGGCCAACGAATCGAAGAGTAGTTGGGCCTTGTCCTCACCAATACCCTCCTCGCCTTCGGTAGGGTTGCCGAGCTGTTCCTTGGCTACAGCACGGCGGTTGAGCGCCTTGACGTAGACTCGGTCCATCTTGAGCGCCTCATCGCAGTCAGCAACGACCTTTTCAGGTTGGCTCAAGTTGGCGAAACAAGCGGCACGGTTCGAGTAGAAGACAGCCATGGGGTGAGCGGCGATGGCTTTAGTGTAGTGATCAATGGCCTTTTCGAATTGACGGTTGGAATAAGCCTTGTTACCGAGGTTCTTGAGGTGCTTGGAGAGATCCTCACGTTTGGATGCAGGGAGCTTCTTGATTTCGGATTCAGGCAGTTCAGCGAGCTGATCATCGGTTGCCTCGTCGAGCAGAGGACCTGATGGATCCGAGGGCAAACCATCGGATCGTTGCGAAGGAGCATCCGTCGAGGAAGAACCTCCAGCACCGGCACCGACAGTCTTCTTCTTGGTACCCTTCTTCTTCTTCTTCTTGTTAGCCGAACCGGATGCAGTACCACCAGCCGAGCCTGCCTTTTCCTCATCATCACTGTCGCTGACAGTACCTTTTGCTTTCGCTTTCGAAGACGATCGAGAGTAGAAATAGTATCCACCAAGTGCGAGCGTACCCGTAGCAAGAGCAATGACGAGCGTTCGATTCTCCTCGACCCATTTGGAGAGCTTGTTGGCTGTGTTGCTGGCAGTGACCTGAGCGCGGTCGGCTGCTCGTGCAGCCTGTTGCGAGGCCTGCTGTGCGTTGGGGATTGGCGCCATATCTGCAGGACCAGAGAGAAAGATGATGGGATGGGAGAAATGGAAACGAGGATGCGATCGAAGGACAAGAAGAAAAGGCAAGAAGGAAGAATCTGAAATTGCTCAGTGTGGAGTGCTGTCCGGTCAGAGACGGAATTGATGAGACCGAGAAGGAGAAGGATCACACAGAGACACACACACACTCTCTCTCACTCTCACAAGCTCAGCTGCAGCAGTGACATAGCTTTTTTCCGCGGTGAGGCTGCACGAAGAAATCGAGCGCACTACGCCAAGCTTGTGCACAGAGGAGCTGCACGATCTTGAAAACCTTCCTTTCTTCCTGTCTGCTTTTTGCTGCTGATTTTCAGTGAATTGCAATTTGACAACAGCCGATCCACTGAATTGAGATGGTCTTGATGAAGCTTGCTTGGAAGCGAAAGGAATATTTGCCTAACAAAATGTGGAGCAATTTTCAACGCAAAGCCTGTGCGAAGAGCTTTGCTCTGATTTCTTTTTTCCGTGCGACAAGATAGCCCGATTTGAACAAGTCTTCAACACAAAAGATGAGGCCGGCCAGTTCGCCGGCATAGCGCCAACCAAAAGGCCGATTGCGCTTCTTCTGCAAAGACAGCGTGGGGGAACCAACAGGATGCTCTTGTCCAACAACCTTTACAGCTTGGACCCTGATCCTCACCTTCCAATCAACCTCAGTATCTATCGTCCGCACCTCTAGAGATAACGGATGTAATCGTCATCATGGTCAGCTTCACCGACATTCAAGATGCGCATGCACGCGTATCACCCTTTACGCACTTTACACCTTTGCTCACCAACCAAGCTATCGACTCGCTCGCGACCGAAGCCCTCTTCGGCGACGCCGCTTACAACGACAACGACAGTGGCACACCCAAGCCACGAGTGCGACTGGCCTTCAAAGCCGAACACCTCCAGCGTGTCGGAGCGTTCAAGTACCGCGGAGCTACCAACTCGGTACTCGTCCACCTGGCCGCGGCTAAAGCGGAGCACGACGCATCACCTACCAAGCAGAGCGAGTTTAGCCCGGAAAAGCTCGTCGTAGTGACGCATTCGAGCGGCAACCATGCAGCTGCACTTGCTTGCGCTGCCAAATCTGCTGGATGTATCGCTGCTGTCGTGATGCCAGAGAATGCGCCAAAGCCCAAGAAGGATGCGGTGGCAGGGTACGATGCGAGGATCACGTTTTGTAAGCCTACGCTCGAGGCGAGGGAGTCTACGGCGAAGGAGGTGATGGAGAAATACGAAAAGGAAGGGTATACGGTGCGCTTTGTTCATCCGTATGATGAGCCGTTGGTGATCGCAGGGCAGGGCACGATGGCGTTAGAGATGTTGGATCAGGCTCCGTTGCTCGAGGTGAGGGCGGCTTGTTCGCACGCTGCTGAGTCGTCGCACCACTCCTCGTTGTCGTCGAATAGGACCTTGTTCGGGTCGAAGAACGTTCCCGCGTCTGGACCGAAAGCCGAAGCATCCTGGCATAAACGCTCTGCATCCGAGCCCGCGTTGGATATTGTGATTGCTCCAGTGGGCGGAGGTGGGATGCTCTCCGGCGTCTCCACCGCCATCAAAGGCGCCGACAAACGCATCGTCGTCATTGGAGCCGAACCAGATCTCGTCAACGATGCCTTCCACTCCGTTCGATACGGTACCGTCCAATCACCCCCTCAACCGCCCAAAACCATTTGCGATGGCCTCCTCACCTCCCTATCCCCGCTGACACTTTCGCACATCCAACAAAACGTAGATACGATCGTCACTGCACGCGAAGAAAACGTCCTCAAAGCACTCCAACTTCATTGGACACGTCAAAAACAATTTGTCGAACCAAGTGCCGCTGTTGGGCTCGCTACCGTGTTGCAAGGATTCAACGAGGCTACGCGACAGTTGCAAACGCAGACGCAAAGCTCAGCGACAGACTCAACTGATCGTTCGCTGTGGGGTCTCAAGGATTGGGTACACAGCATTGCACACCAAAAGACCACGGCGGGGGAGAAGAATCCCGAGATACGCATCGGCATCGTTTGGAGCGGTGGAAACGTCGAAGTTTCCAAAGTGGTGGCCAAGTTCGAAGAGTACGGCCTGTAGAATTGCACTGCTCTATAACATTTTCCCTATGTAAACTATTCTTTGGATACAGGTGGACGCAGTGGTCCGCCAACATTTAGTCCGTCGCCTTTACCCGAATAGAGTTGTTCTTCGCGGTTGTCCTTATCCTGCTTGTATTTGTCTTGGGCAATCTTGGCGCTCTCCCTGTAATTATCACTTGCCGTGGAGGCGGAGGAAGAGGAAGACGAGTCGTCATGGGTGATAGGTACGTCGAGACCGACACGACGTGCTGTGAGACGGATGCGTTCTTCTTCGGTGATGCCTGCGGTTGGGTTGTAGCGTTGAAGCAGTTCCTGTTTTGAGTCGCAACGCCGGCGAGGATATAAATAAGGAGGCAGAGGTGAAGGGGGAAGCTGTGAGCATTGCGACGTTCATGCTTGAAAGAAGCAAGTGAAAGGAAGAAAAAGGAAGGGAAATGGGAGCAACGTACGGAATGTAATGCCTTGTTCTGAAGAAAGACATGAAGGTTCTCTAGCGTCTGCTGACGAAGTTCCGCTGAGGTCTTATTAGGGGCGATGAAAGGTGCGTATTCGTTGGACTTTGCTGATGCTTTGGCGTCCGTAAAGCTACCCGATTCAGCGTCTTTGAACTCCTTCTGTAGGTATGCTACGAGAGGTCCGTTCTTTGCCTGTCGACGCATAGCGTAAGAGTACGAGAGTATCACGGTCAGATCGAGAGTCCCCTTGTGTATAGATTGCCTGAGCTGCAGGGTCATAAGTACGTACCGATCGCTCTGCCTCCTTGACAACGTTCTGATAGAGCGTCTTGACAGCTGATGATCTCGATGTTGAAGCGAACATTGTTGGCTGATCTTTCTCCTGGCGTATAAGTGTGTGATAGGTAGAGGAAGGGTGGGGGTAGCAGATGCTACGAAGGGTCTCTGGGTTTGGTTGCATTGCGTTACTCAGGGTTCTTACTTGACTTCCGGTATCCGAGAGAAGCGCAGACTTTGCTCCAATTCTTCTTCTCGCGCGTGAAGCCTAAAAATGGAAAAAAAAAAATCCCGTTGCGGTTGTCCACTTCTTTTTTGAGCTTCACCTCGTCGATCTTGTCTTCTTTCTTCCACCATCTCAGCCAGCAAACCGCACACCACACCACACGTTTGCTTTTGCTGGCTGCACCAAACTATAGTAAGTCACTTCAATCGACAACGTCACATCCTCCCAAGCTGATTCTAGAAGAGAACCCTCGAACGCAAAAGCAATACGAATGTGCTTCTAAAGGGATGATATTTACCCCGATGGGCGGACATAAACACCCCTGCATTTCCCTTCTCTTCTTCTTCAAGCTCTTGTGTACAAAAATAGAGCGGCGGTTGTAAGACGCAATCCTCCCGGGTTGTGGATAAAAAAGGGTCAGGCATTTGTTGATATCTACATCGGATTCTGATTTTTCCGTTCGTGTTGTTGTACGAGGTTTACTTCTTGAGGGGTTGAAAGGGGCGGATGAAGGCAAGACTCGTGGACTTAGTTGCTGACTTGTACTCGCTGCTTCTTCTCGTCTTTCTTCATGCTCTGTAAACTCTGTGTAGACTCTGTTGCTTCTTTCGAATGCGATCTTCTCGATACGAGACTAATCTTTGTAACTCCAAACCTGTGTGATCATGCATTGACTAGATCTCCGTTGGTGCGTGTAAAGCTGAGCCGCAGCAAAGTCATCAGTATTGTGGCATCGTTCTGATGGCAGACATTTGAGCTGTTCAAAGACCAACTCATACCGACAGCACTGCTCTGTGATTGCAACTTGCCGATCTCTTGAGACGGATGAGACGAAACATTGTGTTGCAACAGCGCGTTCTTCGGAATACGGCCTTCCCGCTCTTTCCCCAAGCAGGCCTTTAAAAGCGTGAATCAGGGTCCAACTCTCCACTGCTTCTTCATTCGCCGTTTCACTCCTTCTTTATCTCCACATCTAACCACGGTCAGCACAGCTCAGCACGATGAGCACCCTCACAACCCCCGCTTCCTCCTCGCCATCGCCCTTGTCGTCAGCGGTTGTAGCTTCGACAAACGCAAATGTCTCCACGAAAGAAATCTCCTCAGCAGAGGTCGTGACGGGGTTGACACCGGACCAAGTTCTGCAAGAGCTTAAAAAAAGCGGATACGTCGACCAACTTAGGAGGGCGATGTTCGAGGCCTTTACCGCCTCCGCTGCTGCTATACCCACATCTGCAGCCGCTCCCACGTCGAAGGTTGCTGATGCTCCGGTAAGCGGTTTGCAGCCAGCCACCAGCGGGGTAGAATCTGCTCTTCCCAACGCGAGCTCAACTGCGTCTACAGCTACACTAGCAGCGTCACAGCCTTCTACCTCCTTCGCCTCCCCCGCCACTAGTGCAATTCCAACAACTATTACCAATAGCGCTACAACGTTCGACGTCAGCTCAAAAACCGCCTTCCTAACCACCCTAGCCAAACCATTGAGACATCACGTGGAAGCCGAACACGACTCGTTGCGCTTCCTCGACGCCCGAGGTCAACAGGACAAATTGTTGAAGCTGATCGAATCGGAGGCTGTGCATCATGCACAAAGCGAAGCAGAGGGTCAGGGAACAATCTATGATTGGCTGGTGAGGCACATCGTAACCGATCCACTGCAGGAGGGAAAGGAGGAGGAGGGGAGGGGAACAGCAGGTTTGATAGGGAAAGAGGGAAAGGTTGGGAAAGAGGTTTGGGTGAGGGTGGAGGATGTAGTTCGAGAGCTTTTGAATCCTGGTGGGGCGGAGAAGGATGATGATGACGGGGAGGAGGAGGAAGAGGAGGATGAGGGAGAAGATGAAGCGGAGACCGAGGCCTTAAGGAAGGATGCGAACGTTGGGGCTGCTCAGAAAATTGCTGCACACACGGAAACTGGAACCGCTCAACTCGCTTCGCAGGACACATCGGACAAAGTCGCCACAACAGACATGGAAGAGGATTGAAGGGCAACACAGCGCTTCCATTGCCTGATTATATTGCTATGCAGTAAAGGGCAATACTAAAGCTAAAGCAACCAGCGCAACACGCTCCACCCTTTCCTAACGACCACCTTTGGTTCTTGGGCATTGTCGCAGATGGACGACGTCAACAGTTGCAAATACTGCGAACCCAGAGTTTCCACCAGCTCTACGTCCAACTTGTTTCCTGCGCTCAAGCCTAAGGATGCCATATCGGTTTGTCCTAGTGACACCTCCAATCCTGCAGCTACACGGGAGAGTAGCAACTGAGACACGTCTTCTTCGCCGCCGCCGGTGCCGATGCTCGCGGCGTCAGCGTCTTCGGATTCGATCTGTGCCAATCGGTCTTCCAAGATATCGAGGAGGCCAGAAATGAGGGCGGTGGTCCAGTGCGACCACACCATCCAGAGCGAGTCGGAGAGGATGGATTGGAAGCGGTCAAGTTCACCATGAGCGTCAATTGCGGTGGCATCGTTCAAGAGAATATCGCTGGCACCGCCTGCGCTAGGAATGGACCGCGCGTAAAGGCTGCGGTCAGTGCTGCGTCGGCGAAGAGAATGCGAGGCGTGGGACCTGGAATGTCGGTCGGAATCTGCTGCTACGCCTGAACCACGGACAGGGCTTGCACCAACAGCTGCGAGGAGTGGATCGGGTGGCACCAAGTGGTGATGGTACTGATGGTGCGGACGGCCGTGATGCAAATCCAACCCTTCAGTATCTGACGAACTGTTGGTGCTTGTGTTCTGATCTTCAATGGGAACGGCTTGCGCGGATGCCTCCATCTCTGCAGGTTCCGCATTGACAAGACCGCTACGACGCTCCTCCTCTTCATCGTCTTCAGCGGCGATGTCTCGATCCTCCTCGTCCTCGACGTCTTCTTCGCTCTCGTCACTCTCGTCTTCTGGCATGACCAAGATGCTCGCCCTCACTCCGCCATCACCGCGAATACCCAATGGTAAAACATACGCGGCTGGCAGACCGTACCGCCAGTGACTTGGCAAGAACCACCATCCCGCCAGCCAATACCTAAGGAACGTCAGGATCGCACTCAACGTCCCGACAGCTCCACTTCGGCGCGAGGACCGTGCGCATCCGCCACGCCATTGCGCCACTAGGGCTCCATCGGCTTGCTCGCTCTCGTGCGTGTGCTCCGCCTCGCGCTGATCTTCGGATCGTCGTCGGACGAGCTTGTTCTTGGATCTGCGACGACTGACGCATGCGCTGGGTCCAAGACGTTCAGCGCGTTCAGCATGGCGTTGAGCTTGGGCATCGAGTTCATTGAACGTAGCAAACTCTCTTGTCGTCCAACTTTCCGGTTTCAACTCTGCCTTGCCATTTGCTGACTGCGCTGACGAAGATGCCGGTCGAACCACCTTTAACAACTTGGCCATTGTATTGGCGCTCTCCAAAGCAGCTTCGTCCAGCACACCATCAGAGTCTCGCGTGATAAGTGGAGTGAGATCGAGCACGCTATCGAATAGATGCGGCTTTTCGAGCAAGATCTTATCCGTCGACCAAGCGATCCAGCTCTGCTGCGCACCCTCCAACCCTTTGCCGCTTCGAAGACGCTTCTCTTCGTCTTCCAATGTTGTGATGTCATGTACTCCAATTTGACCTCGCACTTTTACAAGGCCCCTTTGTGCGAAAGCGTGCAAATTCTCGTGCCTCTTCCCCGATCGTGCAATAGCCAAAGCAATGAGGTCTGCCAGATTGTATCCTAGTCGTGCGGCATGTACGAGGGGTGGAGCGGGTGAGAAGATGAGTAGGCGGTGATGTGGGAGCATCAATTTCTTGAGAAGGTGTGGGAGTAGAGCGCCTAGGGAGCCCGAAAGAGCGGGCATATGGGAGATGGGATCGTGGGGGAGGTTACGTGGATCGCGTCGCCTGCGCATGCGAAATTGCTTCATTCGTTTCCCATCCATCAAGGCTGCGGAGTTGGAGCTGGGTCGAAGTCGGTGTGTGGTGTAGTAATCTTTGAGCTGTTTGAAGTCGGGCTTGTCTTCGTGAGCAAAGCTATCTGCGAGCTTTTCGAGGTTGGAAAGATGGGGAACGATGGCAAGTTGTTGTGCCAGTGCCGAAGAGTGTTGGCTTGGGTTGCCATCGCATTGAAGAACGAGGCCGACGCTAAGCATCCTGGCCCCTCGCTGACTTGCTGCGCCATCGGTAGAATCGTCAAGCTTGACATTGCGGAAGCAAGCTACACCCGTACTGCCTTTTTGCGAAGTTGAGAAATAGATGACGTCCCTGTCAATCAAGTGGCCGCCACTAGGCAACACTTTCCATTCGACTCCACTGAGATCCACCGCCTGACCTGCATCAGAGGTGATGGACGGGTCTTCCAAATCGTCCACATCGATGAGAGCGTTCTTGACGTCGCTCTTGTTGGCAATGGATGGAGGCGGAGGGTATTGGAATTCGATCTGGTTGCCTTGGCGAACGTGGAATCGCGCGACAAAGATAGTAAGAACGTTGGCGGGAAGCAATGAGAGGTTCGTAGGGGCGCTGCTCGGCCCTGCTTCGCCTTGAGACGCCCTCATGTCGACCGAGCTTAAGCGTGGAAGCCAGCTAGAAGCGTTGGAGACAGGAGTATGACTATGCGCAGGGTGCAGCCGATGATGGTGAGAGTGAGAGAAAGAAGGAAAGAGTGAGTAAGAAGTGATTTGAGAAAGAAAGTCTAAACGAACAAGTCTGTCGCGGCAGGGTCTTGGAATTTCTCCGACTTTTTCTCGAAGGCGGCTTGGCCTAAGCGCTAGAAAGCCGGGGCTTGGCGTAACGCAAGCGAGCGAATCAGATGCAAGCAATTTCTACAATGTACAGCACACTGCAGCACGCACTCATTCTACACCTTTATCAATCTCACACTACTCACTTTCTAGGCAGCATCTCAGCTCATCACAAGTGTGTTACCACGTACAAGTTTCTATCTGCATCTGTTCTGACTTCTCACAAGAAGCTTCTGCCTGAGCTTGGAAGTCCGTTTGAAGTCTATCTGGCGTGAAATTTCGTCTAGGTCTGGCAACCGGTACATGAGAATTTTGACTATGAACAAAGGCATCGATGCCTTCTTCGAGAGATCGCACACCGTTCTGAGAGTCGTTATCCGACATCTCCACTGTTTTTGAATTTCTCCTGCTTAGAAGAGCTTGTTCATGGCCTGCAGCGAGACCTCGACACCCAAGAAAGTGGCGGCGTTGGCGGGGAAAGCACGAGCCATGGCGGGACCGAAACCCTTGAAAAGAGCCTTGACACCGTCCTTGGCAACCGTCTGCTTGGCGCAATCCAAAAAGCCAGTGTAAGTGCCGTGAGGAGCACCCTGGTAACGCGACTTGATGACATCGGGAGGGATAGCGAGCGCCCACATGGCCATACCTGCGAGACCACCGGCGGTGAGAACGTTGAGGAAGTTGAGCTGGGTTGGGTCCTGTCCTGCGGGTGTAAGCATGCGCTTGGAGGCCTCGTATGCGCAGAAGTAAGCAGCGGATCCTGGACCGTCACGAGCGAGAGTGGCACCCGTACCACGGAAGATCGACTTCAAGCCACCTTCCTTGTAAAGCTGACGAACGACGTCAACGGGACCGTTGTAGACAGGGCCAGTGGATCCGCTCTGACCTTGAAGTTGGAGCAAGACCTTGACGCGTTCCGCTGGGCCGGCAACCATGGTGGTTGGGACGGAGGAGAAGAAACCGGCGAAAGCCAATTCAGGGAGTGTGAGGGTAGGGTCGGTGCGGTTGGGTGTAAGCGAGTAGACCAATTTCTTGCCCATATCGTACGACCAGAAGGAAAGAGCGAAAATGGGTGTAACACCGACCAAAGGTGGACCCATACCACGGTACATTCCCTTGATACCATCGGCTTTGATGGTCTTCTTGACGACGTCGAGACCGCCCTTGTATGTGCCATCGGGAGCCGTTTGCAGACGGGTCTTGGTAAGATCGAAGGGGTGTCCAACGAGGACCGAGGCCATACCACCGAAACCACCGGAAAGGAACGACTTGACGGACGAGGTAGCCTGCTTCTTCTGCTCGAACTCCTCGTCCCTGATGGCAGCGGATGTCTGATCGTCAGCCATGGTGATTATATTATATTATTGGAAAGGGAGAACGATAACGGTAGGGGATGGGATCGTTCGAAGATTGTGATGAATCGAGTTTTGATGTTGCGACCGAGGAGCTGCGTACTAGCTTGAGTATCGCCGGACAACTCGAAGGTAGGAGGAAAGGCGAAACTTGCGGATGATGGTCAAGAGGAAAGGACAGAGCAAGAAAGAGCGAGGGTAGCACGCATTATGCACGACAAGAAAATCTACCGGTCTTGACCAGCGTGATTGATGCCGGCATGACTTTGTCGGAAAGCCGTTTGTGAATTGCCCGTCATCGACATTTTCTCCTCTTTCGGTTTGCTTGCTTGCTTGTCTGCTTTGCTCCCCCGCTGCCCCGCTCTTTCTCTTTCTGTCGGCCCCGCTTTCAAGTTGTTTCCGTCCAACCGTCTGATCTGTTTTCTCTCCTGCCGAGGCCTTTCTCGCTGCACTGCGGGCCCTCCATGGGTTCACGCTTTGTGTCATTGGATCGGTCAATTCCATCCGGCTGCTTCTCCGCTCGCGTTCTTGTCTCACAAGGCTCACAAGGCACAAGCCGGCGTAACCCATTTCTTCCAATTTTCGCATTCTGTGATTCTCGCTCATGTCCTCGCTTGCGCCAACCGCTGGCTGCCTCGCCTGTTGCACTCATTCACATCTATCTTTTTTTGAAAGCCACGCGATCTGTTCTCCAGCCTCGAGAAAGCTGATTCACGCGGTAGATCCCATCTTGCTTCATTCTCATTCCCCGCACAATTCCGAACATGTCCGTTCCTCATTCTGTTCTTCTCTTCTCCATTCTACCGGAAACACTTGATTGCAATGCAATCGTGTCTCTCTCACTAGGACGTGGCGAGGTGTGAGAAGACCACAGTCGTTTGCAGCAAATTCCTGGAACATGGAAAAAGGCACAGCAGGACCGGCTCTTTCAACGGTGCTGTGCCGGAAGATCCTGCACGCAGGCGTCGCAAAGTCCAACAACCAATCACAGCAAGAAGAAGCTTGCAGATACAAGACTAGCGATTTTAGAAAATGCAGGCTTTTCGGTGAGTGAATCTGCAAAAAACAAAAAGTGCCGATCTCGGTGGCCCGATCAGGAACAAAGTAACCCGATCATTTCTCAGCAACAACATCCTTCGACACTGGCTGCTTCAGCAAATCGTATGGGTTTCACTCGCGTAATGTAACAGACATGATCGGGCAAGTAAGGAGTATGATTAAAAGTACAAGATGCTTTGTTGTTCGTTGTTCGTCCAAGAGGAGTGGTGTATCTGCGCCTAAGACTGCGTCTTCACGTTGTGAATCGGAGAGGGTCAAGCTCAGTCGCAGCTCCCATCCGAAGGCCCTTCAAGCCATCTCTCGGAAAGCTTTGCTTCCGTACATGCAAACTTCGGTTTCCCAAGTCTCTGATTGACCTCATTGTGAATGCCACATAACCACTTCCGCAACGCAGGTCCCGAACGAACAGCTTCGGCCAGCTTGAGGTTGCGATCCTCCCATCCACCTTCTTTGTCTTCTCGCTTGTACTCTTCGCCCAGCGCTTCGGCGCAGGAGTGGCATGGATAAATGTGTGGGAGAGCGCGAAAGAGGGCTAGCATGGAAGATTGCTGTTGTGCCGAGGGTTTGTCCGGGAAGTAGGCAGCGGATGAGTGAAGAAGTGTCCATGCTGATCGTCCAAGTTCTTCGCCATCGGGTGGACATGCGCGTTCAAAGGGGGTGGCTGCATTCGAGTCAGAGGGTAGCGCTGCAATACCGCCGACAGCTGCTGTTGCTGCCGCTGCAGCCAGAGCCTTGTTAGGTGAAGCGTTGTCTTGCGATGCGGTCTTGGGAGCTGCTGAAGGCACCTTAGCACCCTTCATCGCAGCAGCAAAGGCGAGCTTAGAGTTGCATGCGCGACATGGCTTTCCATCGGGCCCGAGTACGACTTGCGGTTGCTTGCTTGTAGAGCGCACATTCTCTGCAGTCACTCCCTTGATCTTTTCCTGTTCAGCATCTTTCGCAGAGAGACCTTCATTCTGAATCGATCGATACGACGTTGGAGCAACACCCCATTCCGCCACACCCTCAGGTCGTTCGATTCGTTTGGGCTCCCAATTCTCCAGCTCGTCCTCCTTTGCTTGCAACCTCTGCAGCAATCAAAGATATGCATCAAAGTAGAAGCGCATAAGCATTTGTGAGTGACAAAGTCCAATGAATGAAAGGATGTTGCCGGTACAGGTACTTACAAAGTATTCCTCGCGAATGTCGATCCTCTTGCGGTCCTTCTTCATGCGTAGCTCCTCTTCCTTGGACATCGTCTGTACTCTTGTTGCATTATAATCATATCTCGTCTGCGTCAGATTGGCAAGACCGAAACTGGCACCGACCATGGTAGCAAGGAAGGGAAGACCGAAAAAGAGCAACGGTCTGCGTCGAACTTGGGGCGCCAACCTTGCTAAGACTGAGTTGGACTTTCGTAACGGCTTCGATTCGAACGTCGGCATCGTGAAGTATCTGCAAGCCTAGCAGGATCTTGATCGATGAGCAAATGATTATGCTAGGTGTTGATGTAGATGAATGTTCCGAGATAGGGTCTCTTCTAGCCACTCAACGAAACCTTAAAACTTAGCCTTCTGAGAAGTAGATTTTCGGCTTCCGGAGAAAAGGTCTCACCAAAAAAGGCCAAAAAGCCGGAAAAAAAGTGGAGCTGCACGAAGCCGCCTCTGTATTCCCGCGGATACCTGCATAAAAACGTGTCCCAAGTTCTGACATGCTCGGCTACTTCTTCTAAACAGATCTTCTCTTTGTCTCAAAGTATCTCACCATCTCAATTTCAGTACCATCATCCTGCTCTCCGGAGAGTGAATGTTGACCTGGACGGAGTCACCATGCAAAACAAAGATCAGCGGTGATGCCGGTCTTGACATCTTTACGGCAGAGTCCGACCTACCTCTACGTCAAGGTCTACTGTCTTTGTGCGCTCGTCACGCTCTTTCAAGCTGCTCCGGTATCTTCTCGTATTCCTCAGCTTGGTCAAACATTGCAGTTGAACAAGTATCGAGTCATCCGCACACGCCTCGGTCCACGTATCGTACCGGTAGAAGAAGCTCAATCGATTCCAGCCAACAGCGTCGCGCGGTCATCGTTGGCTAGTCAAGATCCCCCACCCAACGAAGTGGTTCTGTCGAGCGACGTGCTCGGACCAGCAGCACAAGGCTCTATTGCTAGAAAACTACTCACCAGATGGTCGCAAAGGGCAAAAGATCTCGCCAATGTCAAGCAGTACCTTCACGCGGACACGATAGATCTCAAGGCGTATCCAGAGCTCGAGTGGGATGCCACAGTGCGCAGGTCGTCTTCACTTCATCCGGAAGAAGTCAAGTTTCTCCGCAAAAGACAAGAACGACTTTCATCGCAAGGAGAAGATAAGCTAAAGCGATTCTTGCAACTTCTAGCGGACGAACATGTTGATCCTCGTGATGTACCCCTCGTGGCATTGGGTGGCTCAGGAGGAGGCTACCGAGCGATGTATGGATTTGCCGGCTTCATAGCAGCTTCCAAAAAGACCGGTCTGTGGGACTGCATCTCTTGGGCTGGTGGTGTAAGCGGTAGCTGCTGGACGCTAGCAGCATACTATACGATCGCATACCAGGATGCTGATCGCCTGGTGCGCCACTATCTAGCTGTAGCGAGCGAGCTTGCCCACCCGATGAGTGTCCATGCCCTCGACACTGTGGCGAGAAGCAGTAGAGGAATCTACTTCCTTCTTGGCCCTCTCATTCGAAAAGCTCAGGCTGGAATCGTTGGCCTTGGTATCATGGATCTATACGCGACTTTGACAACCACGTACCAATTCTTGTCGAGGGAGCCAAGGGCGAGACTCAGCCGAGCCAGCTTCCAATTCTCCAAAGTCTGGTCTCGCTCGGGCATCAGCACCGGAGCCGAGCCGTTACCTATCTTCACCGCGGTACGAGTGGCACCTCGAGACGCACCGGGTGTTCGTCCACGTTCCGATTCTTCCCTGAGCAAGGGTCAACCACCGAAACGTGCTCTTACGCAGCATCAGTCTGCCGCATCTCAGGCGCTTAATGACGGCAACGTTCCATCAGCTCCAACGTCAACCCCAGACGAGTCTCGAACTTCAACACCAGCCGTCTTCGACCCCACATTGCCACCTGTAGACGACCGAACCGACGTATTCGCAACACCCGTCGCCAAGGGGTACTTCCAATGGTTCGAAGCCACACCTCTTGAAGTTGGAAGTGCCGATGTGCAGGGCTACATCCCGACGTGGGCTTGGGGTCGACCTTTCGTCTCGGGTCGCTCTCTTGATCGTAGACCGGAAGAGTCGCTCTCTTTGCTCCTCGGGCAATGCACGAGTGCACCAGCTGGGCCATTGACAGGGTACATCTCGGCACTGCTGGCCTCGCTACCCAAGGGAACGGCCATGTCACGCGCGTTGCATTTCCTCAACAAACTCGCGAGGATGAAACGTTGGGAACGCAGATGGGGCAATCCTATCCGTGCCGGAGACGAGCCAAATCCGTTTTACGGACTCAATGTCACGCCCGTACCCAAGTCCAAGGCGAGTGAAGTTCCGCGACACCCTCAAATTCTTGGCATAGGTGTGGACATCTTGCACCTTCCACGCCTAGAGCTGCTCGTGCAGAGACAGCAAAGCCGGAAACCTTCCGCCTCTGATTCTGCTGCTTTGAATGCTCTCAGCAAGCTCGCGCGACGAATTCTCTGCGAAGCAGAGTATCGAGAATATACCCAAATCGCGCAGCAGCATCCAGATCAATCGACCTCAATCCTCGAAAAGTACATCGCGGTACGGTGGAGCGCCAAAGAAGCAGCATACAAAGCCCTATATCCTAAGTATGTTGTCTCTTGGAAGGACTTGTGCGTTCTCAAGCCGCTCTCAAGCACGGGTACTGCCACGGAAGTAGTTGGCCCGATCGACGGCGTAGATCTTTCGAAGCTGGAGACGCAAGGATTTCGAACAAAGAAACCGATGCTAACGTTTTCGGATGAATGGAGGTCAAAGCATCCTGGGATTCCGGCCGTGCCAAAGCTTCATCTGAGCTTGTCGCACGACGGCGAGTACGTGATTGCGAACGTGTTGGCGGAGGTGACAAACATGGATGCTATCAGCGACAGATCCGTTACGAAATCCAAGAACAGAATGGCAGAACGGACCCCAAATTGGGATGAGATCCAGGTGAAGCTGCCATCTGCTTCAACAACAACTCCGGTTTCCACCTCTTTGGAGGATGGTGGCTCATTGGTTCTTGGCCGCTCTCCACCCCAGAACACATCTCTTACGGAAGCAGTAGCGAAACCGGATAATGTCGCCACTTCCGCCTCATGGGAATCCCAAGGCCGCATCCGTCTCATGGATTCCGGCATGTCCAACAACCTCCCCAACCACGTTCTTGTCCGTAAAGAACGCTCCGCCGATATCATCATCGCCTTTGACGCCTCATCCGACGTTCAAGCCGGTTCGGCTATGCGTCGAATCCACAACTTTGCCGACGATTGCCAGATCACCCTCGTCGATTCTACACATCTCTTTGAACCTCCCTCTCGCCTTGCCTCCCTTGACAACGAAGGGAAAGGCATAGAAGATCGCTTTTTGACCCAATACGCCCGAGTTTTGAGAGGCACGAGGGATGAAGACGGATCGCAATTCTGGATGGTTTATTGCCCTCTACTGCCCAACGGAACCAACGCGGGATATGACCCTAGTAAAGCAGAATTTAGCAACTCGTACAACTTGGTGTGGACGCCAAAGCAGGTCGAAACGCTACTGAAGACGGCTGGGGCGAACTTGGAATTGTATGCAGCACAGGTGGTCAAGCAGGTCATGAGGAGGGTGTATGAGGAGAAGAAGGCGGCACGGTTGGCTGCAGCCGATACTGTCGAGTAGCTTAGGTTTGGACGGCAGACGAGTCACGATCACATTCACAATCACCTACATCATAGATTCGGAATATAGAAATCTTTCTTCCTTCGCCATTGCACTGGTTTTCTGCCTCCCTTTCTCGTCGCTGTCTCAACATGATATCTAGCGTGATGAGTTACCCCTTCAACCAAGCATTCACCCAATCCGCCCCCTGCCCTCCCGCTCCCTGCGGCACCACCTTTTCCGGCGGTGTATTGCTCAAATGATTCCACAAACTCTCCAACCTCCTGATCGCCCTTTCCCTCTTCTCCTCTTCCCCCGCTCCCTCCTTCTGCGGCTTTAAAACCTCCTCTATTGTCTCTCTTAATAGACTTCCCTCTCCGTAAACATCATTCATATAGTTACTTGCCCCAAACCAACGCGTGATCTTTTTCACCACTGCTACGCCTCTCTCTTGCGCCTGTTCCTCCTGTGTACTAGATTCGATGCGGCCGGAGGGGTTGAAGATGCTCGCTAATGCAGCTTGCGTTGTGGGAGCGTAAACGCCTTCTTGCAATGCTGGGTTGTCGGGGCGGGGGATGGTGAGTTCTTGTTGACTTTGATCGGATGATTGGGTTAGGGCGAGTCGCATGTGCATGGCTGCTTGTTCGCGGCTGAAACCTGTATTGGAGGGCGAAGGGGGGCGGTAGGACGGGTCGTATTTCGAAAAGACTTCGTCTGAAAGCGCATTGTCGATGCTATTGAGAGGCGCTTGAGAAGTTGATGCAGATGCAGAAGCGTAGGCGTTTGGTGCTGGATTGGGCTGTTGCGATTCTTCAGCGTCAAGCAGAGCGAAAATGTCATCGGTTTGAGCCGCCATTGGCGGAGGGAGGAAGCGGGTTGTTGTGCCTGGACGAGCGACGTCACCGATACCATGATCACGTCGGACTGAGGAATGCAGCGATTCGTCCAGCTGTCTGTACGATTCGATGGGCTGTATTGACATTGAATTCATCCCAAGAGCTTGTTGGGAGCTCGCTGCACCCCTTTCCCAAACCTGATCGAAAGCTTGTGCTCCAGCAGTGCCGCTATCAGCCTGCAGCAGACCGTCTGACGGCCTGAACGCTGCCTCTGCACTTATCGATTGCCCTCCTTGGTCGAGCGTAAGACCCCGTTCGAAGTCATCGAACATCTTTGTTTGCTCCGTGCTTTGTGCTGCTGTTTGAGACGGTGTCGAACGGAACGCGTTCGCTCCTGTACCGCCCATCCCCACACCGCCTCCTGCTGCAGAGCTCGAAGAGGACGACCTTAAATCCTGAACCAACCAGTCCTTCAAATCGCCCGAGCTCCCACCCGAGCGCGCGAACTCAGCCTTACCCCCAGAAACATTCCCCATCAACGATCCAAGCTGAGAAGAAGCCATCGTCGTCCGTAAGGCCGAGGCGAGAGACTGGGCTGCACCACCAGCAACACCAACACCACTTCGGCTGGTAGAGGTGCCTTCAGCATTGCGTTGCGCATCCGATCCGTTGTTCGTGACTGAAGCTTTGCCTTTGCCTTTACCCTTATCGAGGTCGTCAGCCATCTTCGATGACGGACTGTGGATCGAGGTGTAAAGTGTTGATGATGTGCGGTCAGGGTGTTGATGTACGTGGAGGAACAACACGGGTCTGTACGAGCGAGCTTGAGCTCTCCGCAATTAGAGCTTCGCGTGAAAGAAGCCACGCCAAAAGAGGGTTTCCCGACATCCGATCTTTCCAGGTTTCCTCAAAGCTTTTAATTTGTCCTTCCTACTGTATTACTGTACTTTGCATGATCGCTCATTGGAATGCTGGCTTCCATTTGATGTCTTTGCCAAGCTCTTTTGAGCACACGAAGGTCAAGTTGATGGCGAAGGATTGAATTGACATACAGCAGATGGAAGGGCCCCAGAGAAGCGAATGAGTATGCAGTAGAATTGTAGGAGGCACTGAATCTAAAAATGAGCGTAGGATGTAGAATCTAGATTGTTGAGCGAAAGACATTTGAAGATGCAAGGGATGATGGGACAGTAGTGTAGCAAGGTGAAAGGAGACAGCGGTGCAAACGGAACGATGTGAGGGTATACGGATTGATGCAGTGTAGGTGCAGAGGAGAGATCTGTGACAAATGTTGACGATTGGTGTTCGAAACTGATGCCGTTCATGTTGTACATTACGTGCGTGCTGTACGAAGTGTCGAAAGGAGCGAATCAAGTGTGCACTCGCCTCAGCTCAGAAGTTGAGGATCTGCTTTGGGTCCATAGGCAGTTCGGCCATCTTGCAGCCCAAGTGGCATTCCAACGTCCGAAGCATCTCAACGTCGCCACGAGGTCCTCCGGACGCAGTGACAACATTGACGCAGACACTGGGGCGAGCCATAGCACCCGCAGCTGCGCAGCCGATCTTGTCCTTGTAGTCTTCGACCGAGCGAGGCATATCGTAAAAGACAATCAGCGGGATCTGATGAACCTCTTTCGGGTTGACCGCTGAATCGCAGACAACGAGTGCTTTGCGAGCTCGGCCACCAGTTGGGGCAGCAGCAAAGCCGCCCGGTTGAGCGAATGTAGCGCTGCTAATCATGTTGTTGGTACCGAATTGCGATGACGGGGATCGAAATTTAGCGAGCGTGGATTGACGCGTGTAGGAGTTCATGTCGCGGTTGAGACCGAGAGCCTCGATACCTTTCGAGGACAGCTTGTAGATCAGGGCGTCTTGCGTGGCCAAATTGGCGCAGTAGATAACTGTCTGGCCAAAATCAATATCTTCGAGCAGATCTGTGATGAGATCGAGCTTCATCTCGCCTGCAGGGTTGTGCGACATGCCTGGAATGGGACTCGTTGGACCCATGCCTCCGTTGGAGGTTACGGCCACGTAGAGGTAGTACTGACGCAGACCCTTAAGAGCTGCTATCATGGGATCCTTGGCTGTGCTAATGCTGGAGTTGACCGGATGAGCCCCGAGGGCATTCGTCGGCTGCGACATGTCGCGCTGAGAGCCCATCACCTGCTGCCCAGAGCCAATGCTGTTTGGCCCACCGATGCTGGAAGCGCCGCCTGTGTGAGGCTGCATGATGCTGCTGCCACCGCCACCGCCCGCACCGTCACGTCGGACGAGCACACGAACCGACTCGCGAAGGTGGATCGACTGGGCAAAGTTGAGCACATCTTGCGGCACAGTGTTGGAGAAGAGTGCCACCTGTCGATCGATGGTGACTTGGTTGCCAGTGGCCGCTTCAGCTGAGATCGCCTCGGCCGTCTGGCCGAAAGGAGAGAACATGGCGGTGGTTGCATCCTGGGACAAACCAGGACTCAATCCGCTGGCCGTCCTGACATTGCCAGGAGCCGAGGGAAGGGGAAGCACGCGGAGCATGGTGCTGACGTGGTCAGCCAGGTTTCGAGCAATGAGCTGGTCCACTTCGTCCAATACGACGAGTCGCACCTCGCTCGGGTTGATGGCAGATGAACCAGGTCCGCTCCCATGAACGTGAAGTAAAGTAGCGTTATTAGTCATGTATGTGAACAACTCGCTCATCTTCTGAGGCGTTCCAACGACAATGTGTGGCCAAGCTTGAACGAGGGATAGTGCCTCCTGATGTACGTCGGTGCTGCTTGCAGTCACCATGTGTACGCGGATGCCCAAGGGAGCACCTAGGCCTAGCGCCATTCGTTGAGCTTGCGTGGCTTGGTCAACGGTCGTAGAGACAATCAGAGCGACGGGACCGCGGTTAGATGCGGTCTGACCGGGGCCGCCGGTCTCTTTGAGGACGTTGAGCACGAGTTGCAGTGATGGAATGATGTAGGAAGCAATTCTCTCTTGAGTAGGAGGAGCCTGTCTTCGAATTTCTTCGCGTCCGCACATTCTACCCAG
>JAXQGJ010000291.1:0-20794 GCA_037039655.1 Pseudozyma sp. M118-08B | reverse complement strand
AGAGCGGGTACTTTCTCCGGCGATTCAGTCATTTAAAGATGTCATTATTAATGACCCGTATTGCCCCTGCACAACTCGCATCGGAGCAGAAGTCGACATCGAGGAAAGGTCCAAGCGTCGCTGTTCCGCGTTCTTTGGAAGATGAGTTGGTAGGCCAGAGCATATTCTCTCCTGTCACACCGGTGGCAGCTGCAGGGTCTGAGCCCTTAATCGGCGAAGAACCATTACCGCTGACTCCATTGAGTGCTACACGCAGAGGCGCTGCGATCAACCAGCTCGACCAAAGTCGGAAGACTCCCGATGCTGTCACCGCTACTTCCCACGAGTCGGCGTCGATCCGAAGAGCAGCATCCACCTCTGCCGCTCGTGCTCTCGCGTCAAAGCAGCAAAGCTCGGAAGCCCTCCGTCGCACTCCTACTTCAGCAGCATCGTATCACTCTTCTTCAAGCTCAGCTCTGAACGCCACACCAGTGCAATCGAAGAGAGCAAGATCGCATTCCAATCGGTCTATCCGTGCATCTGCGTCCCTGGCTTCTTTGGGTCCACCGCCTTTCCCGCCTCCCAACGAACCGCTTCCTTCGCCTGCACTCAGCCCGTCTTTCCATCAGCAACAAGAGCATTCGATTCCTTCGACTTCGGCTTATCACTCTGCTCACGATGCAGCTTCGTCTACCATCAGCAGCAAAGCGGGCAGGACTAGACCATCCGTATCTTCTGTCGACTTTAGCGAAGCAGCTCGATCGTTGAGATCGAGAACTACGCAGACTCATCGAAGCAGTCTCGATAGTTTCAGGACAGCCATATCGGACGGTATGACGGTGACAGCTAGTAGCAGCAGTATCTTTCATGGTCAGCAGCGTCGTGCCGCGACGGAAGAGATGCCCCCACCTCCGCTGCCAGCTCTGCAGCGATACGAGGCCATGTTCCCTGGTCAAAATGATTGGGATGCGCAGCCACCATCGTCAGCGGGTCTCACAGGAACTTCGAGTGTCGCATCTAGCAATATGTTGGGTATTGGCGCAGCGAGCTCGCTTAACACAACTTCGACCTTGACGTCAGTACCGATGACGATGAGCAGCACGATGGGTTCATCTGTCGCTCCCACCATGACTTGGAGTATGTCAGATCGATCCACTCCCTCAACGCACCATACGCCATTGACGCCTTTCAGCCCTGTCTTCTCGGACAATATGCCAAGCACCGCTGCCAGCTCCAAGACGCACTTTACGGCAATCACTCGTCCTTCGGTCTCTGCTGACGACGCGTTCCATCACGGCAAGCTTGCTCCCCACTCGGAAATGGCTTCGATGGGTGAGGCTGGAGCGACGCTCAAGCGGCAGGGCGAAGAGGAGCTTGTTGAGGGGCGTGGTGGTCGCAACACCGAGCAGTGGATCTTGACACAACGTCAACGCAAAGCTTTGCTGCAACACGAAGAAGTGGCTTCTCATCAACGTCTTCTTGAAACAGACCAAACAGCAGCTCGTCTCACTATTCGTGCAGACGAACGTCTGAGTCAGCTTGCGTTGTCAAAGGTCACGGCGGAGGATGAAGAGGACGCGATGGACGCCAGGTCGAGACAGGATTCGAGAAGCACCGATAACACAGATGAGGACCAGCCTTCCAGAGCAAGACGGACCATGTACATCTCGACGGTCTCGACACCGGATGAGAGCGTCGATCCGTTCGGATTTGTGAGCGGTCAGCCATCGTTGATGACGACTGTGCCAACGATGGAGCGTGCAGCGTCGCATGGCGCGGAGCAAGCGCTGGCTGGGGCCAACTCGAAGCCTATGACCCGCAATAGGAGTGGCA
This sequence comes from Pseudozyma sp. M118-08B, assembly GCA_037039655.1. NCBI lineage: Eukaryota > Fungi > Basidiomycota > Ustilaginomycetes > Ustilaginales > Ustilaginaceae > Pseudozyma > Pseudozyma sp. M118-08B. Next base: position 18,982 of record JAXQGJ010000291.1, on the reverse strand, counting down.
CCACAGGTCCCTGGCCACAGTCCCCTTTGCTGCTCAACTTCGACCTTTCGGGCCAAACCGCTCCAGATTCGGCCGTTTCACCTGCGCTGACGACGATCATCCACAGCAACTACGCAACGCCCCAGATGGACACGAATGTGCCTCGAGATGATGCACAGACGCAACACACCCCTCGTGAGTCTGCACTTCAAGGACTTGGCCTGGAATTTGACGACTCCTCGCAACAGCAAGCAAACGCAAAAGGCTTTGCGCCCATCACAACCGATCTGCTTCGTCAAGTGTCGCGTAACACGAATCGCCACTCTACCAACGCGGCTTCTCCCCATTTGTCCATCACCATGTCTCCTGAAGCTCAAGCCTTGAACCGTACTCGCTCCAAATCGAAGGAGGCTCTGCTGACACGAGGGAGTCGCCAGCACCTCAATTCTGAGCAGGCCACCAAAGCTGGCCTTGGCTTCGATTTGGTCGGTCCAAGCCCTGTTCTGCCCAACGACTGCCGATCGCCACGCACCGCCAGCGGTAAGGAAGTTGGCAGCAGCGGTTCCGGCGGCCTCACCAACACGCTCGTGAATGACGTGACGGTGAACCGTGCTCAAGTCCAGGCGGCCCCTGCGGCTTCAGCGGCAGAGCGTGCACTGCTGCACTCGCAAAGCATCGCATCTTCCATCTCTGCTTTCGTCTACAACCCCACCCCAGTACCAACAGCAGACGACGAAGCCCATCAACTCCTCAACGTGCCCACTACCTCTTCAAAACCCAAGACGACAGCAGTCGGCAGCGGTAGCCTTGGATGGCGACGCAACGCAGCACGTCGTAGTCGCGATCACGCACAGACACTCGGTCTGGGGATGCGAAGCAACAGCGACAGCGCCGATGTCAAGTTCGTCAACATCGACTTGGACGATGGTGGACTCGAAACCGAGGTCGCTCTCGATCGGGATGATGCGGGGAAGGCGAGCGAGGCGGCGAAAGCTGGGCAGTGGGTCAGTAAGCTTTGGTCCGCCGTGGCATCGCCTAGGAAGAGCTCGTTCAACTTGGCTAACCCAGGTGATCGCAGTGTTGACCTCGAACTGGCTGAGCAGAGCCACGACACTGCTGAGCCTTCCAAACAGGCCGTAGCGAAAGGCGATAGGACGGTGTCCGGTCGATCGTTCCGCCCGCTCTCGCTGGTAGAAAAGAGGCAAAGCAGTGGAAGGTACAATTTGGATCTTCAACGTCAAAGGTTCCGTTCCCCTACGCCTGGCGAGGAAGACGAGGTGGCGGAGAAGGATGCTCGTGCTGTAGCGTTGCGGTTGCTCGCTGGATCGCCTCGTCTTCCTCCACCTCCTGAGGACGCCGTGATTGAAGAGACAGACGGTCGAGCCAGTGCAGATCGTGCCGACCTCTCCGCAGAAGAAAGGGAGAAAGAGCGTATCGATGCGCTCAAAAAGCTTCGTCGAATGAGCGCAGTCGAGCGCCAGAGGAAACGCAATTCTGGTATTGGCTATATCACCTCCGTCCCTCCAGCTGTCGAGTCGCCTCGACTGCCTTACGTCCACGACGCTGGCGACAAGACCGATCAGCAACAAGCAGACTCTTCGGTCCGTCGCAGTGGAGGCTTGTCCAGAGCTGCGAGCTTAAACAACAAGAGGATGTCGATGACCGTGTTCGGAGGCAAAGAAAGAATGGGAACGCTTCCTGTTCTTCCTCCAGCAGCTTCGGAGGAGTCAGAAGCAGCAAGAGCCGCTGCGGCTGTCGCGGAACGTGCTTGGCTCGATGCGATGCGTTCTCCTCGTGTCGCGGAAAGTCCCTCTGGGTTCACGCCTCGAATGGCGTTCGAGCCTCAGGATTGGGCTGCTGCTTCGAATGCTGGCCAACAGCAACAGCAGCGTCAAGCGTCAGCAGGTGCGAATGCGGGTCATATCCCGCTTATGCTGTCTAGCGCTGCGCGACAGGCTGCAGCTCCCGTCCCTGCTTCTCCTGCAGTCAATGATCACGGTCTGACGGTGTCGGAGCTCGATCGCGCACGCGACGAGATGCGCCGCCTCGCTGGTCAGGGTATGACTTGGAAGGAAAACGAGTTCGCGCAGGATGCTGCTGCTGCTGAAACGTTCCATACTCCCATGCCGGACGCTCCTGGAGCATGGACTTACGGACGCGATGCTCAATACCATCAGGACACGTATGCCGAACCGCCTTCGCCAGAGCAACAGCATCAGACGACCGCACTGGGCGATTTCGGCATCAGCCCTGAGAAAGAGCCTGCTCGTTTGCACCGCCGCACTCGCACGGCTCGCTTCGCTGTCGATGATGACCACATGCACGATCACGAAGAGGAAAGCCATCCCGCGGTCTCCATCTTCACTCGAAGTCAACAGCGTCAACAGACGCGAGCCCACCATGGTGCTTCTGAGAGCATCTCGTTCCAACATCAGCACGGTGTGTCGAGAAGCCGTTCGAAGCGCAGACAGAGCCAGCATCGAGCTGCTGAGCATCATCTGTTCGGTACGCCGGCATCGTTACTGGATAGCAACACACCGAGTAAGAACATGTTCTGGGCTGGATTCCTGGGTATGCCATGGTTGTGGATGATTGGAGGATGGTACTTGACGCCGGATGGACAGCTCAGGCATCCCTCGAGTGACGATCCGAGGACGAGGAGCAGAGTGGACGTCTGGCAGCATGAGCCAAGTATGCAAATGCACGGGCAGCAGCAGCATTCGGCCAACTCAAGCCCAATCCCCGGTTCGTTGAGCAACTTTGCTAGCGGACCAGGCTTCGATGCTTATCCACCGTACTCGAACGAGTGGATGCAAGGCGAGAATGCTACCGCTTCTGCCTCAGGTTTAGGACTGAGCGGAATGCCATCCGCCTTCTCCTACGCTGCTTCGTCCACCGGTACAGCCGGTAGTGCACAGACGACCAACAGCGATCCCAATCGACCACCGCCGAGCAAGACGCGCAAGAGCAAAACACGCAGCTTCGGTTCGCTCCTCGATACGAACCCGCAAATCAGCTTTTACCAGTCACCGGTGCGGGTCGTTCAGGAACCTTTGCCTGCCTTTGGTGGTGTCTGGCGTGGCGGCAGTGGAAATGGGAATGGCGCAGGGATGATGATGGAGTCGGTTCCGGAAGTGGAAGAGCCTCGTCGCAGCAGGTTGTTCGCGGGCTACCCGGATCACGAGGACTTGCACTTCCTTTCTCCCTCTGGTGAGGTGGGCACTTCTACGACGTCTGCTGCACCTTCTCCATCGTTCGGCGCTTCTTCGTTCTCCGCCTCTCCTGCCGTGCAACCCAAGCCGCAGATGGGATATGCAGTTGCCACGGCAACGCGCACCCGCACTTCGCTTGGTACACCATGGCGCGATCTCGAACGATACGTCTTGCTCAACCGAGTCGCTGCGATCCTTTCCGGTGTACTCGTTTTCGCTGGTTTCACGGGAGCGGTGTATGCAGTGGTGACAAATTTTTAAGACGCCTGCTAAGGTGGTTACGAATGCAAACGGCTAGCATCGCCGCAGCTCGGACAAGGTTGCAGCTCGATGCCAAGATCAAAGGTAGGTACGAGAAGCTCGTTCAGATTCAACAACAACAGCAGCTGCAGCAAAAGCAGCAGAAATACGAGGCAAGGTGCGAAGATGAAGGTGAAGAAGAGGAAGAAGATGCGTCGACGAAGAAAGGGTTGACCAGTTGGGATGCGGTCAGGTGGTTGGCTGGGCAGCCTGCTGTGAAGAAGAAGAAGGGGAAGGGTAAGGCACAAGATGGTGTTGGGAGGGCAGAGGAAGCGAAGACGGCAGCGGACAAGGAAGGAAGCTCATCGTTGCTGCTCACAGCTGCTGCGATGGCTGCCTCCTCTACTGCTGGGTCAGGATTAGGTTTAGGAGGTTTGTTCGCAAACCTTTTGGGCCCGTCCTCTTCTACCTCTGCTAGCACTGCCACCGCCCCTTCTCCTGCATCTTCAGTAGCCTGCGATCCCGCTTTGACGGGCACCACCACCACCGCAGCCGCCTTGTCAACGTTCAACCACCTACTCTTCCTCCGAGCCATCTTTCGCATCATCTTCCGCGTCATCGTTCTAGTCCGTATAGCGCGCTTTCGACATACCGCCACGCCCATCTCTTCGCTCGTGCTGAATGAGCTGCTACGCTAGACACCTGGCTCCCGCCAACGTCACTCTGACTCTGCTACTGCTGCTGATGCTGCTGCTGTTGGAAGCTATCTGAAGAGGACCCTTTCTCGTACTGACCTTGAGCTTCAAGCTGCTAGCGTATCGTAAACATCACACATATAGCGGTCTCTCACTTCAATACGGGGTTGGGTCCAGGGGCTAGCACGAAAGCAGGCGTGCTCAACAAAGCCCCCTTTCCCACTACGAGATTCGCATACACTCCGTTTTTCGTCTTCTTATTACCTCTTCGTTGTTTGTTCGTTAGTGCTTTGGTTTTCTATGTAGGGCTCTTGTTTGGTTCTATAATTTGCAATCTATGCTTCTTTGAAGGATGTGCCGCAGCGATGCGCCGCCTATATAGCTTCCATCTTTGACTGGCATGGTATCGTGATGATTGCTCGATGCTCGGACGTTGCGGAAGGGGGAATGAGGGAACCAGGTCGAGAAGCAGCAGGGAAGCCTGTTTGGGCGATTGGGCGTTTGGGCGCGAATTCCGACATCCGAGTCGCGAAGGTGGAGGCTAGGCGCGAAGAAACACCCATAAGGCACGCACCATCTTCTGCTCCTTCCTCTTTTCGCAACATCCATCCTCCTACCCTATCCTCTTCTCAACCCTGTACCCCATCTCCTTGCGCTAGCTGTCAGAAGAAATCGCAAAAGAAGATGCGAGCCTCCGTCTTCGCCGACGCAGTCATCACAGCTGCTTCTGCCAACGATGGTCACACTCTCGCCCAACTTTTTTCGATAGGTTCACCGATCTCTGCCTCGCTTCTCCTCTCGCTCAATGGTGATGCTCGACCGAATCGCATCATTCCAGCACTGCGGAAATGCCAAGGCTACCTTGCGGCTCCTTGGGAAGATATGTGTCTCCACCACCTTGTTTCGCTTCATGCATTTTCGTTAGCTTCTTCCTTCCCCACTTCGAGCGGCGGAGTGGATGCGGAGGGTAAGACGAGGGGAGAAAGGTTGGGCGAGGCGTTCGATGCGTACAACGCCGCTGTCACTGCATTTCTGCGGTACTTTGCTACCCTTACACCAGGAAGATGGGCGCTTCCATTGCTAAGGATTCTGTGCCTCAACTTGCGTTGGCTTGCGGTACAGGCAGATACCGCTGCAGTCGAGGAATCCAACCACCTTCTTCAACCCCCCGCCAACAACTCCTCGAGCTCAAACACAGTCAATTCAGCCATCGCTGGTACCGGTGGCGTACGAACTTCGAGCGTGGCCAACAAAAAGCTGGAAGAGTGCGCACGACAACTGAACAAAGCATTCACTGCTTGCATTGCGGATCGAAACCCGGATTTGGCGGAATCGAGGAAATGGGGAACATACGAAGTGGTGGGGATGGTGTTCAAGACGTATTTCCGGCTGAAATCGGTCTCGTTATGTAGGAACATTCTGAGAGCGATCAGTGCAGCTGTTCTACCAGAGCTGGGGGAGTTTCCGAGAAGTCAACAGGTCACTTTTAGGTATTATACCGGAGTGTTGGCGTTTTTGAATGAAGAGTACGATCGAGCGGAACGGGAGCTGGAAGCCGCGCTGCAGGGGTGTACCGTGAAAGCGGAGGGTAACATCGGGCTGATATTGGTCTACCTTATCCCCGTTAAGTTGCTTAAAGGCACGCTTCCCAATCGAGCGCTACTCAACGGCCCTTTACGTGGAAAGCTCATTGTATACCAACCCTTCATCGAAGCCCTTCGTACAGGAGACGTCAAATCCTTCGACTCTGCCCTTCGCAACCCCACGATCGAACAATACCTCGTTAAAAAGGGTACCTACATAGCCATCGAACGTTCGCGCGAATCCACCCTCCGCACCCTCCTCAAACGAATCTGGCTCTCCCTTACCCTCCAACCTTCCCCCCCAACCGGCACCGAAACAAGACCAACTCGATTACCCATCGATACCCTACACAAAGCAACATCTGCCAATGAAATAGCAGGATTAAAGTACGACCGGAAAGAGTTGGAGTGGGTATTGGCAACGTTGATATTCAAAGGGTATGTTAAAGGGTACATCGCTCATGAAAGGGGAGTGGTTGTGTTGAGTGCCAAAGAGCCGTTTCCGCCGTTGGGAAGCGTGCCTTTGACTACGACGTAATACCTTCATTCCCGCGAGACAGCTTCGGGAATCACGATCTATTTATTCATGCAAACATCTCCAGAACGGTTTCTCTCGTTTGTGTATGCATTTGACTGTGATTGAAATGCGAGGAAGGAATTACAGGAAACAAGTTCATCAGCTGCGATGAAAATAGTCCAACTCAAGCAGACCCCAAAGAAGACGAAGCCAAACTCGCCTCAATCTCCCTCCAAAGCGCACCTGGATTGTTCTGCCCTCCCCCTACCCCTCCCGCCGCTCCAGTCGCAGGCACCGCACCACCACCACCCGCACCCGCCTTGGCCTCCTGCACCACTGCCCAATACTTTGGCGTACTCGTCTGACCAACTACCCCACCCAAAGCTCTACTTGTCACCACCAACATCTTATAGATTCCGCGTTGCAATTCGCTTTGTTTCTCAATCTCCTGTTTCGTTGCCGTCTCCTTCAATTTGCTTCTCAACGTTGCTCCAACTCCGTCGGCTACTTCTTCGAGTCTTCCGCCTACAACGCGGTCGACTGCGGGTTCGCGCAACTCGACGAGTTTGATGATCATCAAGTAGCAGAGTGTTTTGATTCCGTCATCGGGGTCAGAGAGACCAGCGATGACGCGGTCGAGGTACTCCTCGAGGGAAAGACGTGACCAGAGGCTGTCGAGAAGCTGGTACATGGTCTCATAAGCGTTCTTGCGCAGGTCCAATCCGTCATCGGTGACAATCTGGAAAGGTCCCATCGAGACTTTGCGGAGGAGTTCGGAGCGGATGTGCGTCTCGGAGTAAAGCAAAGGCAAGAGCGTAGGGAGATGGTCTCGGATCAGGTAAGGCTTGTTGTGCGCTGCCGAGTTGAGTGCAAACGTTGCGTTGCGGCGTACTTCGAGTTCGGGATCGTTGAGTAGGGCGAGGAAGTCGACGAGAACGGGTGCAAGGAGCTCGTCGTAGGCAGCAGAGGATTCGGTGGAGAGAGTGAATCGAACTGCAGCCAGGACCGTAGCGCGAGTGGACACAGAAGGAGAGCGCAGGCGCTCTTGCAGCAGTGGGAGGAATTTGGTCGGCTCGCTGAGCGTCAATCGTGCTAGACACTCGGCACCGATACTGCGCACACCTTCCTCCTTGGTTTCACAAGCGTCAAAGAGAACAGGCCAGACCTGCTCAGCGACAACGGCAAGCTGATTGGCAGAGCCGTGTGTGATGAGTTCCTTGAGCGCATGCAGCGAGAGGAATCTCTGACTTGAAGCCTGATTCTCGGCGTCGCTGCGGATGTGCTGTTCGATGACAGGCAAAAAGACGGGTAGAGCACCGACAGCCATGTTACCCACAGCGAAGGCAGCAGCCATCTTGACCTCCTCCGAATCGGCAGTGTAAAAGCGCAACACGCGGTCGAGAAGCCCTGCGCGAGTAGAAAAGTCGTTGAATCTTCCAAGCTCGCCAAGAAGCAGCAGTGCAAAGTAGACTTCTGTATCTTTGGCACCATCACCTTCAAGGGTGGTGGTCGCTTTGGCAGCAACACTGGTACTAGCTGGCTCCGAGACAGTGCAGACAGCGCCAATGCTCTTGGCGACGGTCGAGTAGAGATGCGTGCCGGTGGCAGTACCCTTTGTGCTCTCGAGCGCGCGGAGGAGCTCGTCGACCGTCTCGGGCGCACTTTGCGGCTGAGTGCCGACGTAAAGCCTGAAGAATTCGAGCAAGCCGTCCAATGCCGGACCTTGCGCAATGGGCAGTCTCAAGACAGAATAGATCTGTGGCAGCACCGAGACACGCACAGATTCTCTCGTGGCGGCATCGTTGGTGAGGATCAGATTGACGCTGCGCAAGATATGTGGCAGCAGGTTCATATCCATATCTCCGTTGATCAGGGGCTGCACCTCGGCAAGGATCGAGTTGGCCGAAGCGGTGCTGAGCTTGGTCGATGAGCGGGACAGCGAAGCCGCAAGGCAGTCGAATGCGGCCAGACGCAACTGTCGGTTCGACTTGCGGAGAAGCGTGGCCACTTCGGCGATGGAGGACTGCAGGAATGCGTCGAAAGTTGGGCCAGTGCAGATAGGCGAGCTTGCGATCTGCGCGATCACCTTGACGGTGATGTATCTTGTCACTTCGTTGGTCAGGCGTGCAGTGAGAAGATCAAAGACTTCCGAGTGCTTCTCGGCAAGATCATCACCAGCGTGAGCAAGGAGTACGCCAAGACAAGAGATGCCGCGTTCCTTGATCTCTTGGTCCGAGTCGAGGCGGTTCAGTCGCGCCACCGTCGCAGAGTAGATCTGCAGCAAGTAGGGTTTGTACTGTCCAGGGCGACCAGCACCGGCAACGTTGGCGCCGGTGCCGAGTGGTCGAAGAACAGAGACGAGTTGCGAGCAGGTGAGGAAAGCCTCGATGCAGCTTCGATGGAGCTTGTCCTCGATGGCTGCAGCCAGGATGGGAACGAGGTGAGGCAGCTGATCGTCAAAGCTCTTGGGCGAGTGTGTCAGAAAGAGGACACGGAAGAAGCCAAGTATATCGGCCTTGAGGTTCGATCCGCCGGATGGAGCTGCCTCCGCGCCCTTGAGTGCCTTCTCAGTGTGGGAGAGGATCGAGCTGATATGAGCATCAAGCCCTCCTCGAAGCACAACGACGAGCTCGCGAAGTACGACAAAGCTCTTGTGACGCGTGGGAATGGATTTGGAGACGATCTCGCGGTTGAGTGCCTTGGCAATGGCAGGGACGAGCGCGAGGAGCTGGCCACGTGGAGAACCCTCAACGTTCTCGGCATCGCTCTCGTGACGCTTGCGTTTGAGCACGCCTGCAGCTGCAATGGCGGCAGCATGACTTGCGGCCGAATGCGAGCTAGATCCTATCACTTCGGTCGCTTGAGGACCTCCTGTATAGAGCTGCATCTGCTTGAGAAGGGCCAGGAAGGTATCGAGGATCTCGAGTCGTACGCTTTCCTCTCTCTCCGAAAAGCGGCCAACAAGGACCGGCGCCACGGTGCTGACGTTTTGCGACAAAAGCTCTGGTCGGCTGGTGAGTGCGGCATTCAAGACCTTGGCAGACGCTCTTCGCACCTTCCATGACATGTCGTCGTCATCCGAGTAGTCGTCATCAATCAGATCGTCATCCTCGTCATCGTCATCACCAAAAGCGTCATCGGCATCGGCCATCTCTTCGTCGTCGTCAAAGCCAGCATAGTTGGGGTCGTGCTTGATGAGACTGATGGCTAGATCGACGGATGCATTGACAAAGGGCGTGACTTCTGCTGGACAGCGAAGCAGAATGAGCTCGATGGACTGAAGACATGTCTCTCGTAGCTCGTCATCGTCGTGCTGGGCGGTCTGAATGACGGAAGGCATGAACTCGGGGAGACGGCGGCCAAGTCTACGTGGACAGGTGCGGGCAAAGATGCCGATAAGCTGAACGGCAGTTTTGCGGGTATCGACCGAGGCCTGGGGGGCGAGATCAGAGCTGAGTTGTACGGAAAGCTGAGTGAAAACGTCGGAGGTGGCGCACGAGCCGAGTGCACCAAGGACAGTGAGCGAACGCTTGCGGACAGCAGGTCGAGTATGACGCATGGCTGGGACAACATTCTTCAAAAGAGCATTCTGAAGTGGCAATGCTGCTGTGACTGAAGATGAAAACTTGGCAATGAGCTCCGCGAGAATGTCGAGTGAGTCGATCAGCAGCTCTTGCGAAGCGGCTGCATCAGCAACATGGTTGAGCAGTTTTGGCGCAAGCTTGTTGAGCGCGGTGTTAGCGTAGGTGGAGCGGGTCGGCATTTGAGCAGTGACGGTCTTGAGAGCAAGCGCTGCGATGTCTCTGAGCTCGTCGCTGTTGGTCGAGATGTATTCGATGAGAGTGTCGATGACATTTTGCATGTTCTTCTCGCGAAGACGGGGGACAAGAATGGCAAGGGTACGCACTGCCATGTTCTTGACTTCAGTGTTGGAGTCTTTCATGAGCGCAAGAACTTGGCGCAGGACGTTGTTCTCGGTGCTGTCATCCATCTGAATGTAGTTGTCTTTTGTGAGCTCGCCGATAAGGTCGTTGAGTGCCATGAAGCGGAAGTCAGCGTCTTGCGACTTCATACGCTCAAGGAGAGGCGCAATGCCCGCGTGAGCCCATGAGGACGCCATGATGAACAGGCAGCCAGTCGCTTCTCAGATAGTAGAGATCGATCGCTGGAGATGTTCTTGTGTGGTGGAGATGGTGTGGGAAGGAGGTGTTGATGATGAGAAGATTGAGCGAGCAAGAAGAAAGCGTCGATCAGTCTTTTGACGCGTTGGCGCAGCAGCGCAGCGCAGCGCAACACCAAGTGGAGTTAATTTCGGCTGCCCTGTGCGCGGAAGTGGCAATGTCAGATCGCATCACGACGAACAAACTCAGCTCTTCGTCCCACCAAGCTCATCGGGCCAGATCTCTCTTATTCTCTCTTTGAGTCGAGATGCCAGACATCAAATGAGACGCATGGCCGGGCCCTGAGACATTCCATCGGCTTGCTGCCGGTCGTCTCGGTCTTGATTTTCAAGGATCGTGTGGAAGGTCTCGCTGTCTGTACCGTGGGAGAAGGCCAAGAATTTCGAGGCTTGCACGTTGCCGCTTTGCCAAGAGCTTCAAAGAAAGAAAGGCCTCAAATTTAGTGAGAGTTTTGGCATGAAAACGCATGTCCAACTGTGCCAAGGTCTCGGGTGATTCTTGGCAATTCCATTGGTCTCTGCTGCTGAACACGCTTGACAATTCTCCGAAGGCTCCGTTGCTTCGGACATGAAGTTCCTCCACTGGTTGAGTCGTCCAGAGCGGGCAGGTATAGCTAACACTTTACACAGCCATGTTGCCCGGCGTCTTCAGAGGTGTGCTTCTTGACTGAACGCGTGAACAGCCGCTGATGGCGGGTCTTCTTGGCATCAGCCTTCCCATTTTTGAAGCTGCCCCCACGACACTGCCGCCCTCCCCTACTTGTCTATATGCGGCTAAGATGGCTGGCCTTCTAGCTGCCTCTCACACCGCTTAACCAAATTCTTCTTACCACGGAGTCTTGTCACTCTTCTTCTGTTCTTCGAAGCAGATACGCGGACAGTTCTCGCCTCAATCTTACACTTCAAGATCTCATGTACTACTTTCCAATCACAGGGCAGCGTCTGGCACCTTCTCATGCGACGTGTCCACGTTCTTGATGCTGTCTTCTTCCAAGCTCTTATGCGTATCTTGGCTGCACACGCAGCGCTGTGTTGACGCCTCATCCGGTCGTTCAACAAGATCGTCTTGCACGCTCGCTTATCCGCGGGTGCTTGACGCGTAGCGACAATGCAGTACTTTATTGAGCCGTCGTGAGCGTCCGCCTGGCTTGTCCCGAGATATCAGCCGCTTGAACCCTTTGCTTCGCTTACACTGTTCCTGCTTCGCACGTGCGAACATCTTAGAGCCGTTTGCTTTCTTCACACTTCGAAACCATGCATCTTTGACAGCGTTGTTCGAGACTTGACTTCGCCTCGTTCTGGGTGACCTTCACCTCGAGCTTCGAACTTCTTCGCTCTAGTGTGCCTTGGGTGCACATAGATAGTTGGAAGTCCGAGCTTTGCTGCATGAGGCGTAGCAGCCTTTACCTCCTTTCTTCCAACTCGAAGACTCCGGAACATTTAAAAGGCCATCGAGTTTTCAATAATGCCTTCCTTCGCTGAGCTGTCCGCCAGACCTCGCCACATCGCCCTCCCTTATCTCTCGCCTTGTCTTTCTATTTTTTCAGGTACTTTCGAGACGACACACTACTGGTCTTCAGCCCATTGTATCTCGGCTACAAACAGTCTCAGCTCTGCGAGAGCAACTTAGCTCGCAAAGATGCCCAAATACCACGACTATGACTACCTCTTCGCCTTTTCCATGATCGGCGCTTTCGTCAACGCCTACGGAATCGGTGCCAACGATGTGGCTAACTCCTTTGCCACTTCGGTCTCCTCCAAATCCTTGACTTTCCGACAAGCCATGTTTGCCGCTGCGATCTGCGAGTTTCTTGGTGCAGTCCTTGTAGGTGCACGTGTCGCTTCCACTATCAAGAACGGCATTATCGACCTCGGTGTCTTCAATGGCAACGCTTCGGTCCTTTTGCTCGCCTTCACTTGCTCCATTATCGGTTCGGCTACGTGGCTGACCTTCGCGACTAGGCACGCTATGCCTGTTTCGACGACGCACACTACGGTCGGTTCGGTCATCGGCGTTGGTATCGCTGTGAATGGAGCCAAAGGTGTCAAGTGGGGTTGGAATGGCGTTTCTCAAATCTTTGCTTCGTGGGGGATCGCGCCTGCCGTTGCGGGTGGTTTTGCGGCCGTGGTCTATCTGATCACCAAATTTTTGGTTTTGAAAGCAAAGAACCCCGTCACGGCCGGTCTGATCACGGCGCCTGTCTACTTCTTTGTCGTATCGGGCGTTCTGACCATGTCTATCATTGTGAAAGGTTCGCCTTCGCTCAACCTCGACGATCTACCTGCTACGACGATCGTCGCTGCGGTTTTGGGTACTGCAAGCGTCGTCGCCGCACTGTCGGTGCTGTTTTGGCTGCCTTATGTTCACGCCAAAGTTGTCAAGGGAGACTATACGCTCAAATGGTATCATTTCTTCATGGGTCCACTGCTTTGGGTTCGTCCTGCGCCCGAAGACGCTGTTACGGCGGATACGGCCGTTCCCGATTACCGAATTCATGACTTTGAAGATCCCGCGGATGCCAGTCAGCGTATCGCGGCTGCTGCTCGCGCTCAACCTGTTGTGGCTGGCCGTGCCCTTCAGGCCAATCACGGCACGAGCAATGCTGACGATATTGGCTCTACGACTGTCAGCGAGAATCATGTCAGCTCGTCCTCATCCGAAGAAAAAGACGCCAAGCTCTTGCGTTCCAATTCGGACTCCAACAATCAAGCTCATCCATCCGAACTCGCCAACATCGAGACCGAGCTCGAAGGCGGTCGCCCCGTCAAGATCGACGAAAACAATATTCCTGGTCGACCTACACCCCCAGCCTACCGAACTTTCGACGGAAGCTGGCTCGAGCCTTGGAACATGTACACAATCCTTCGTTACAACGCCCTCCCTTGGATCTGGTACAGCCTTACCGCGGGATTGAAAACCGACATCCACGCAATGCAGGCTCATGGTTCGGAAAAAGAGAAGGCCAAGTTGCGTCAAATGCACGCCGTAGCTGAACAGTACGATAACCGCGTCGAACATCTTTATTCTTTCATGCAAGTCATGACTGCTTGCACTGCTTCTTTCGCCCACGGTGCCAATGATGTTTCAAACGCAATTGGTCCCCTTGCTGTCGTCTATTCGGTCTGGTCAATGAGCGAGTTTCCGGGAAGTAAGGAACCAGTGCCGGTTTGGATCTTGGCTTTTGGTGGAGCAGCTATTGTCATCGGACTTGGAACGTACGGATGGAAGCTCATGTCTGTTCTAGGAAATAGGTTGACGATGCATTCGCCTTCAAGAGGTTTCTCGATGGAATTGGGTGCTTCAATCACGGTGGTCCTGGCGAGCTACTTGGGCTTGCCAGTGAGTTCGACACAGTCGATCACGGGAGCAACGCTGGCCGTAGGGCTGTGCAACGGTGATTGGAAGGCCATGAACTGGAGGATGCTGGGCTGGATCTTTTTCTCTTGGGTTTTGACGCTGCCTATTGCGGGTTTGATCTCTGGATGCTTGCTCGGTATCATTCTCAATGCTCCTGGATGGAACACGCCGGCTCCTGTTCTTTGAGGAGCTAGTCTTCTTGAAGCCTTCCAACCGGCCACGTGGAGATATCCTCACAAACTAAAGGCTTCTGTACATACACTCACAAAACCCCAATGTCCTCATCCACTCGCTTTCGCATGTATGAGCTGTGAGTCACGCCGAAAACCGTCTAGAACGACGTCGTTCATCGGTTGTCCACAAATCGAAAACTGGCCAGAAGCCAGAGTCGAGGCGTCGAATCTCGTCTGCAATCGCACAAGTCTCGGACACGTCCTTAGCCTTGTTATGCACGCAGCACAGCCGTTTTCTCTGAAAGTATGACCGTGGCAATTGTATACCAAAGTACGAAGAAAAGATGCGGTACAGTCGTGAAACCAAGCCCGTACGGCATCTCCTATCCCTCAATGACGAAGTCTGAACCCCGGATGATCACTACCCAACAACACGATCTCTTCCTCGGTCTTACCTTGCAACCTCCAATCCCTCTTCCCCATCTCCCTTTGCCTGTTCTCCCACCTCTGCCAGAGGACCAACCCCGTAGCCATCACCACCATCGTCGACCCTCCTGCGGCGTTCAAAGCGTTACCTGGTACAAAGTTGGGAGCATATCTGCTCAGGTACGACCACGTGCTGATCAGACCACCAATGTTGCCAAAGAGAACGGTAACCGCGATGGCGCCGGAACGTTCGCTGTCGTTGTTGGCGTTGACTGCTGCCCAAGCGGGCAACAGTGCGCCTTGACAGAATCCACCAGAGGTGGCGAAGAACGAGGCAGCGTAGCGAACGGAAAGGTTGTGCGAACCGAGGAATAAGGAGTACCCAATCACCATGAGGAAGCCTCCTGCAATGACGAATGGTGCACGGATGCGAAGCTTGGCGGATCCGTAAGCAAAGGCAAGCGTAGCAATGGCCCCCATGATGTTAGGTGGTACGGTCAAGAGTTGTTGTTGAATGACACTGTATTGAGGACGTTTGAAGATGCCAGAGACGATGGTGGGGAGGAAAACGGCTACGCCTTGAACGCAGATGTTGTCGAAGAGAAACATCAGAGCGCAGGCCAGGGAGGTAGGGGAAGTCAGACCCCTCCAGAGGAGCTTCTTGTGCGCTTTATCGACCAGATGGATTTGGCCTACGAGTTCGGATTTCAATCGTGCTTCCAAGAATCGCTTCTCTTCCGGAGCCAACCATCGTGCGCTTGCGATGGAGTCGGTGAGGGTAAAGTAGCCGATGATACCGACGATCATGGTGAGGAGTCCTTCGATGAGGAAGATCTTTTCCCACGATCTAACGCTTCCCATTTCGGGAATCTTCAAGATGCCTGACGCTAGAAGGCCTCCGAAGGCTCCAGCTGATGGAGCGGTGACGATGTACATTCCAAGTCGGAAGACCAGCTCATCTTTTTTGTACCATCTGCTCAGGTAGAAGGCGATCGAGGGCAGCATTCCTGCTTCAGCAACGCCAAGTAGGAATCGGACTGTGATCGCGCCACCATACGACTTTACGAACGCCATGGCGAGACTGAACAAGCCGAAAAGAATCGTCATGATGGGAATCCAACGACCAGGGCCGATAATCTTGTTGAGGAAAGTGGACGGAACTTCGAAAGCAGCATAAGCGACGTAAAAGGAGGTGAGGACGATGTTGTATTGGTACGATTTGGGGTTCATACCGAGGTCTCTTTCGAAGCCAGCGATACGTGCGTTGCCCACGTTTGCTCTGTCAAGAAAACAGAAGAGGTATAAGAGGCTGACGGTTGGGACGATCATGAGGTCGATCTTGCGGACCAGCCGCTTTTCGGTGGCGGCATCGTAGGCGAGGGGGATTTGGCTTTCCGAATCGGTCTCGGCTTTCGGTGTAGATGTGGAGTAAAGCGGAGGGAGAGGAACTGGTCCGTCGGCTTTGTCAAGATGCTTGTCATCGTCCGAGGACGACTTGGTGTCGATATCGTGCGAAGGCATGGTGTTGATCACGGATGTATGGCGGCCTTGCTCTTCTTGGTGATACACTTTGTCTCAGCCGGGCGTTCTCTGTCCGTTTGAAACGACACCCTCAGGGGACGAAAGGTCGATGGAAGAGCAGCTGACGAGATGGTGAGAGAGGTGAAAGGAGAAGGACGAGAGGGCCGGAGGAGGGATCAAGAGGGCGAAGAAGTAGAAGAGGCCAAGGAGGGGAAGCGAGGCGTGGTGCAAAAACGTACAACACCCTCATGCGTCCCACTTTATAAGTTCCATGTGCTAGATGATGCATCTCATTCAAGCCACACAGGTACATGCGAGTGGGTGTTCATTGTACTGCTACAGCCGTTGGCTCAGACTCTCCTCTGTGAGGGGGAAGATGCTGCTGAGGTTGAGACAAACGTGGGGATTATGCGGGTGCCCTCATTTCTTCGCGAGGTCATCTCCCGCGTTATCCCTACTTGCCAAACAGTGTGGCTTTTCATTGCCGGGAAAAGCGAGCCAGCGGAGTATACAATCTCAAGCGCTTGGACAGGTGGAAAAGGCGGCAAGAGTAGACCTCCGTATGACCGGAGGACATAGGTGAGGGAGATAGAGCCAAGCGACGTCCAATCTCTACACGGAGGCTCTTGTGCGCTTGAGAAGACGGAGCCCGAATAGCTCGCTTGCTTCCTCAGTGGGGACAAGATGCTTTCCCATGCATCGCAACGGCTTCGTTGAACCCTGACAACGCCATGAGGTAGATTCGACCTTCGGCTGAACCCCACCAAAGGTTGCTCAAAGCGGTGGTGAGATTCTCACGCACACACTCCACCCAATCTTTACTCTTTCGCTCCGACTGAAAGTTACATTCACTCTCTCACGATGCTACAGAATCGACCGCCGAGATTCTATAGACACGAGCTTTGTCGTCGTATGAGGTACAAGTCTTTGTGCAACTTGCAAGTGTTTGAAAGTGCTGCTCAAAATTACCCCGCACTCGCGCCAACTTCAGACAGCGTAGAGTGCGGTGCCAAGACAAGGGCGGAGCTGACCCTGCATGCTCGCATGAATCTGTAAGCGTCTCAAACAGCGAGAATCTGCTCTTCGTGAAAAGGTTCATTTTTGATTTAGCCGAATCGGACTCAGAATGGCTTCGATATAAGGACGGGTAAGGCGGACTTTGTTCGTGGTGACTGTCCGTCGACCTTCAGCCATCGATTCACTTCGAGAGGAAAAGGCAATGCCAGCTTTTCAGCGCTGTGTTCACAATCTCAAGAGCAAGGCAGCAACATGGTCAAGCTTGCCGCGACTTCCTTAGAATCGATCTCAACCGAGGTGCTTGTCTTGATTCAAGGCACTCAACGTGTACGTTTCTTTGATTCAATCATTATGGAATTACCGGAACTGGCATTATGCCTGCCATTCATTGCGGCGTGTCACGACTGTACAAGAGATTCATCTGTTTGCTAATGCCGGACAAGCGAGCCGGACGTGAAGATCTGATGCTTCGAGTCAGTCCACAGTAACTTCGTCCTGAGCATCTTTGTAATTGGACTGTAGCGAGGCAACGCTGCTTGATGCGAGGCGGTGGACTTCTTCTCCATGAGACACGTGTGAATCGAGAGACGCGTGAGGTTGGTCGGTAGTGTTTGCACCCGAGGTCTCGATCACTGCAGGAACGCTTCCTTTCGACTGAGGGTCGTAGGGTGTGGGAGGGGTGTCCTCTCCACCGAGCAGCCACGCTACAATCAGGCTCTGCTCGACCTTGTCTAGCGAGGTGTCTTCTTCAGTGACAGCGGTGATCGTCTTCGGTTCCTGAATTGCGGCTTTGAGAGTCGGCTCGGGGCCGCGCGCTGGTCCGTTACCCACCTCCTCGCCTTTGACATCGGAGTGGATATCTGACGCGGATCTGTTCTTCACTGCCTCGAGAGCTGTTGTCCCAGCAGCCGAGGCTGCCACTATTCCTACCACCACTCCTCCGGCTGCAGCTGCGATCGGAGCTCCGGCCTTTTCAACGCCTGGTGTTGCGGGGACCTCGTTCGCCACGCCATTGACATGAGGCCCGTCAGGTGACAGAGGCGCTCCATCCGAGTGCATCGCCTTTTGAACAAGTGCTCGGCATTCCTCGACACTGTGGCAGTTTCGCATCGCTCTTTCAAGTTCAGCCAGAAGCTGGATAGTTTCGAGATGGGCGCTTCTTCGTCGTGGCTGATTGGCTGTCGAAAACTTAGAGCTAAACGAACCTCTTCGTGACAGTGGCTGTACTCCGCCTGCGCCGGACCATGCAGTCGGCGCATTCGTGCCACGCGATGATGCGCTGGCCGGTGCGGGAGCTGCTGCCACATCCTCGAATGCCGGAGCAATTGGAGACGGAGCTGTCAGTGCTGCAGAGCCATGTCCACTCTCCTCGGAAGGCCTCCTGGAATGCCCGCGAACAGGCAGCGTACTGTGTCCATTCGAGTTCGTATAGCCTATGCTCCTGCGTCGATCTGAATTGGGTGTGCTACTTCGCTCGATCAAGTGAGCCGTACTCGATGAGTTCCTCTTGTAGCCCCACGGCACCTTTCGACTGACCAGCTCGTCCGGCGTCTTGGGCTTGGACGTCGACGATGCATCGTCAGCCAATGTATCCTCCTGCTGCGCTGTGGCATCCGCAGTGCTGGGTGTTTGACTTGCGTAGCTTGCTGCACGCGAGCCGTTGCTTGGACTACGGGCGGCAGCAATGGTTCCCACTACGCCGGCCGCGCCCACAAGACCTGCTGCGCTTGCAACCGTTGGCACTCCAATGCCAAGCCCGTTCGCTGCGGGTGTCAAGGCTGGCGCGGGCTTTGGCATGGGCTCGATCACGGTGACATCGGGAGTGGACTTGGCCTCCAGAGCAGCGTCTGCACTGATCATCGGATGCTCCGAGGTGGATGTCGACGAGCGAGAAGCAGCAGCTCGATGGAATGGCACTTCGTTGGGCGAGATAAGCGAGCGGGTCTGTTCCATCGAGTTGGTCGTGCTGCTGGTAATGTACGTGTCCTGCGAGCCCTCCAGACTCGCTTTGGTATCAGCGCGTTGATGCGAGCGGAACTGCTTCTGGTGTGAAGAGGAGGGTGAGCCATGACCGGTGCTGC
>JAXQGJ010000290.1:0-20851 GCA_037039655.1 Pseudozyma sp. M118-08B | reverse complement strand
AAAAATATCATCATTCTCTGTCAGTTCCTTTTTCATTGTGATTTTATTCACTGTACCCCCCCGCCCCTTGCTCGACAGTCTCGCCTTGCTTCGGATTTTCCTGTCCTGCCGTTGATTGCTCGACCTTGATCAACGCGGGCTGCGATCGAGGGGACGCAGGAGCTTTGCGTGATTTCGGGATGGGACTTGCCTCGACTGACGCCGATTCGGCCACCACACGTGTGGCCGCTACCTTGGCTGAAGGAGTGGGAGCTCCAACACGCATCGCTGAAACCTTGACAGCGGAAGGCATGATGACGCGTTGCGCGGGAACTCTGCTTGCTTTGACACCTGTCCTTGGTGTTTGCGCATGCAGGATGCGATCAGGAGGCGTAGTTGGCCTTTCATCTTCGTCCGAGTCGAAATCGTCCGACTTTTTGCTTGAAGATGCCTGCCTTGACTTGGCAGCTTTCGTCCCGCTTTCTTGTTCTCGAACTGCTTCCGTTGGTGAAGCAGCTTTCAGATCCGAGTCATCGTCCGCCGTGTCCGCCTCACTCTGAAGCGCGATCTGTGGTGCCGATTTGGACCTTCGCATGGCGTCAGCACCGCTACTGCCATTCTGCAAGTGATGCTGCGGGTCTCGCTCTTGATCCTCGATTTCTGGACCGAAGCGAACTGTGACAGTCTTTTCGCGTCTATCGTCACTGTGCTTACGTGGCTTTTCAGAGCGTTCGCGATGACGGCGCTCGCGGTTTGCTGACGAGGAGGAGGATGCCGGCTTTCCGCCCACTACATCACCCACGAAAGCTTGCTTGTAGGCTGCTAGCAGCGCGCTCTTACCGTGCAGACCGGAAGCAGAGGCGAATGCTGGGGTGTTTGCGTTGATGTTCCCATGAGCGTATGCCGCAGGTTCGTAGCCACGAGGCCTGCTTCCTTCGCTGTCTTGCCTGCTCGGCACCACGACATCGAATCTTGGAACGCGGAACGTGGCAGCAGATGTCTGTGGTCCATGACTGCGGACCTGCTCGAAGCTCGGCTGCCTCTTCATTGAGTGCTGCACTGGTGCAGAATCGCCTTTGGGCATGTCGTCAAAGTTGTAGGAAGGCACGCGAGCAAGTCGAGCGCTTCTCGCTGCTGCAATCTGGTCTGCAAAGAGACCGCGTTTCGCATAGGTGGCGTCGTTCATGTTGAATCCAGGACCGGTAGGTGGACGAGCCGCAGATGTGTAAGCAGAAGAAGATGAGCTTGCCTTGGGCAAGTCTGGAAAGAAGCTGTACGATGAGGTGGTTGAACGAGGTGCCGCTGCGATGGGGGCGGTAGCTGCTGCTGCTTCGTATCTGCTTTGTTGCGGAGCTGCAGAGCTGTGCGATGCCACCTGCCGGGTCGACTGGATCGTTGCTGTCATCTCCGGAACCTCGACATGCAGCGCTCCTGTCTTAGGCAGCGAAAGGTATCTGCGGATGGTGGGTGTCATGGGTTTGGTGAACTGCTCTACCCTCTCGGGCCAGATCGAAACATACAGCTCAAAGAGCCTCTTTGTAGTCTGTCGTACCTCTGGATTCGAGTCGGTCGCTCCGCTCTTGATGCATGCCTCGACATCCGGCACTCTCCTGGTGAGACGCTCCTTCTCCGTGTACTCCAGCACCAACTCCAACGTTCCCGCTGCGACGGCTCGCAACCCTTGTCCCTTGTCCTTGATCGCTTCCTTCAGGTACGGCACCAGCGAAGGTGGCCTGCAATGCTTTACAATCAAGTGCAGCGTCTTTTCCGCCCTTTTCACAGCAACCTTGTTCGTCCTTGCGCAAATCAACAACAGCGTAGGTACAAAGACGCCTACCAGCCCTTCGAACTTCTCCGCCAGCCTTGGCGCTATTGAATTCATCAAATCTCCCGCTGTCCCCGACAGCTTGGTCCTTTCCGAAAGCAAGGCATTGTTGATAGATGCTGCTCCCGTATCTTTGATCAAGGCTACGAACTCGGGGTAGTACTTGGTAGCACCACCTCGTGTGATTGCCTGGATGTGCAGCAGCGCACGTTCGATCTTCTGCCACGTATGCTCGGTTTCGGGGGCGTGTAAGTCATCGTAAAGCTCGTCAAAGTGCGAGTGGAGCTCGCTAACGGAAGAGATGCTGATCTTGGCGTCGCTACCAAGACCTGTCTTGGAAGGCATCCTTCCTGTGTCCTTCCTTGATCTTTCGCTGATTGATGTCCGGTACGATTGGGTGTGCGTCTTTGTCCCTGGTCCCGATCCTGATTTTAATGATGACCGTTTCGAAAGGTGAAGAAGCTCAGAGGCGGAGGATAAGGACTCGATACAGTGACAGTGTGATGATAGTGACAAAGAGTGCCGACTCCGAAATCTTCTTCGATATCACAAACCTCAAAAGAGTCTGGTGGAGGATCGAAGA
This sequence comes from Pseudozyma sp. M118-08B, assembly GCA_037039655.1. Taxonomy (NCBI): domain Eukaryota; kingdom Fungi; phylum Basidiomycota; class Ustilaginomycetes; order Ustilaginales; family Ustilaginaceae; genus Pseudozyma; species Pseudozyma sp. M118-08B. Next base: position 18,464 of record JAXQGJ010000290.1, on the reverse strand, counting down.
TTGCTCGCGTGGAGTGCATCACCAAGAAAGCAAAAGATCAACACACACACACACACGCACACGCGACTTGGCTCAGCCATTTTCATCCAGTTTTTTCTTCGTTAATCCCTTTCTTGCTTTCAACTCTTGAAAAATAAGCGCTGTGGAGACGCACGATTCTTAAATGACTCCCGAAAATCGCTCTTTTCGCAACAGAATTATGGTTAAGGTCGATGAATACGCGTTTGCCATCACGTGATTTTCACACCTTCTGCCCTCTCTGGCCCTCAAACCTCTTCTAGCATCTCTTTCCTTGGCATACTACTTCCAGACAATGCGAAAAGCTCACTCGGGCAGACCTTGAAAACTCAATGCCTCAACTGGTAAATTTCTGATGAGTTTTGATGCATTGATACTTGTATGTGGCTCAGAGCATGATTCGCTGCCAACGACGAAAGAAAACGATAAAGATACAGTGGCCGCCGAAAGTGATCAAATTTTCAGTGTGTCAATATACATCATCACTTGACACAACATTCTGCTAATCTATCTGGCCTCTGCTGTATATCGTTGGGAAGCTCTTGTTTCAGGCTAGATGGTGGTGCAGTCTAAGTGTACATAGCGTCAATTGCTGAAATGCTAAAAATTGCGAACACAAGAAAAACATCTGATCACTGTATCGCATTTTCCGTATGTTACTGACTGTTCCAATGCCTACACCACATTGTTGGGCTAACTGACAGTGCGAGATCCTTGAGCCTCTGGATGATGTCCTTGCGACACTGTATGTCGATCTTCCTCATGATAGTATGATAGAGTATATGGTAGCAAAGAAGCGGCCTTGCGCACTCAGAAGCCCCTCAAGCAGAGCAAATTTTGTCCACTACAGTGTAGAAGGCCCCAGCTTTCATTCCAGAAGGTTCCAGCATGCAGGAAGCGCTGTGTGCCGCTCGATTGTATGAAGTGGGGTCCATGTCATAAAGTGATCAGATAAAAAATATCGCCCCTACCAGCGAGCACTCAACAAAGTCAATTTCACAGACATCTGCGCACGTGGTCATGTAGAGATGATTGAGGGCTTTCCAACAGTATAGCATGGTGGTGGGTGTTTATAAGCAGAATATTGCGTAGAGTGATGATGTACAATGACACGCTGATTATTTGATCACTTCTGACGGCCATTGTACGTAAGCCAAATCTTTCAACGGCCCTTCTTCTGCGACTGTTCACTCGTCTGACGCATCATCGGCATCCTGAATCCATCCCTGAGCAAGTTGAGACTCTTTCTACCGAAACTCGCTGCTCCACCACTGACGTCCCTTCCCCTCAAGCCTAAGCCGCTGATCTTGCGTTGTTCCAACGCTTCTTGGGCGTACCGATTGAACTCGGCTTCGTAACCTGGTTCGCGTTCCATCTCGTCATCCTCCTCGTCTTCGTCTTCTTCTGCGGCGAGGTTGTCTTCGTCGTAGGCTCCGACGGTGCTGAGACGGTTCCGGGCAGAAGCAGACCGATTGACGTTCATGGACCGACGGGGAATGTCCATCGATACGAATCGTTGGGTGGAAGCCATGCCGAAGGCGGATTGGCTGCGAGGTGGGCCAGCTGTGGAAGTGTCGTATTCGCGGGCAGGAGAAGAGAGGACTCGTTGACGTTCGATCTGAAAGCTTGACTTCGGTATCCCTAATCCAGCATACGATTTGCGCGATCGCAGCTTGGGTAGGAAGCCGCTCGATGACGAACGCATCTGTGAAGGAGGTCGTGGGAAAGAAGCATCACCTTCATCGTCCGGTGTGCCGATGACGATAGAAGGTTTACTGTCTGCCAAAGTCGACTCGCGTTTCTTGCGGCCAAAGGGAAGCCCAAGGAAGCGTGACCTCTTGGTCTTTTCTGAGGCTATCGGCGAGTTGATCGAGCTAACGGATGTTTCGTACCGGTTGACTTGCGGCTGCTGAGGGAAGTCTCGGGCGGGCGCGTTGAGGCCATTGTTGAGATCGACAATACTGGGCGAGTTGAGTGCTCCGTCCGGTCGGCGAGGATTCTTGGGCGGGCGCATGGGGTTGGCACTGTTGATCGAAGCATTGTCGTCGGCGATAGCGCCGTATCCGAGATCATTGCCAGCGTTGGTGTTAATCGCAGGTGGAGCTTGTCTGCCCAACATACCATTGCCGCTGCGAGGTACTGCTACGCGACCCATGTTCACCGCAGGCGCAGGGACCGGCGAGCGTGCGGCCGAAGAAGTCGAGCCGATCGTTGGGCTTCTCACCCTTCCGGTGCCGTTGGACTCGAAACGCTCGTGTTCCGACCCGCCGAACGAGCCGTCGACGTTTCGTGCACCACCCGCTGAAGAAGGCATTGACGGCAACTCCTTGCGCAAGCTGGCACTGCCGGCACTCGATCGCATCGACCTTCGAGGATCGTTGTCGTCCAGACCGCTGTCGGGAATCGATTGCAGCGCAGGCAGGCGCGTGTCACGCATACTGGCAAAGCTGGACATGCGGCTGTTGCGAGCATCGGCAGGCGCTTGACCGGGGTACGTTGGGATGCCAACACTAGGCTGCGCCATTTGGTTGGGGCTTGAAACAGGAGAGGCTTGCGTGGCAGGCGAAGGCGAGTTGAGGTACCTCTGCATCAACGGATTCGAAGCTTTCCTCATCCTTGCCGGATCCGAACCGACGATATTGGGTTGCTGCTGCTGCACGCCACGTCCGTTGGTGCTACCGAAAGCATTTGCCTGCGGTGAAGCTGGCTGGAAAGGTCCCAGATCGAGGCTGTTCTGACTTGCCATTCCGGGCGGATTCTGGAACACCGAGTTGCCAGCACCAGGCTGAGGGCGTGCCTTGGGCTCGACATCAGGCTCTACGCCATTTCTGAAGAACGATGAGGTCGACTTGCGTGCTTTGCTGAGCATTCCGTTGATAGCTGGACTACCAGCATCGAGTGAGCGGTCGGCACTCATTGAGTTCTGACGTGGCCGAGAACTTTCCGAACCCTGCGAGCGTTTGCTCGCATTACGACTTGCGACGCTTCCGTTGATGCTGTCGCCGGCAGCTCCGCTCGAGTTCTGACGACTGGGCCCGCCGCTGCTGCCAGTGAATTTGGATAGCAATCCACGGAAGCCCTTTTTCTTGGGCTTGGTGTTGTCGTCCTGGGCCGCATCAAGGCCTCGTGGCCCAGCTTCCATCGGGTCGACGTAGCCATCACCAGAGACCATGCGCGATCGCTCGAACGCGGCCGCATCAGGAAGCGAGGATTCGCCATCGCCTGGGAAGCCGTAGAAGGATCGATTGAGAGCAGCTGGCGACTCGGAGGCCAACGGCGTGCCAGGCAAGAACCCATTTTGGTTGAGTCGGTGTTCGGTTTGGTTCTCTTGTGCGACGTGCATGTCGATCATCGAACCACTGTGCATGAGTGAAAGTTGAGACGCGCCAGATCGACCGGCTGCACGAGAAGGCGAGCCAGTCGGAGATGCTCCCATGAACGAGCGCGAGGGTGGCATCAAGCTGTCAGCAGGGCTAGGAGGGTATCCGGTCGAGGATGATCGGCTTGCGTCTGCGGCAGATCGCAGATCCTGCACACTTGCTGCTCGAGCTGCTTGAGCCGATCCGAAAGGCACACGACGACCACTTCCGGGCGTCATGATGCCAGCACCGATGGCAGGAGCTGCGACAAGCTCTTCCGGGTCTGAGCCAGCACGACCAGGGATGGCTTGAGGAAGCGTGCGCGTCTGCAAAGGTGTGGTCGGATAGGCAGGCATGCCGAGAGGGGGCGTAACGGATGCTGCTGCTGCTGCTGCTGCTGCTGCACCCGCTGTCATTTTTTTGCGAGCTGCTTGCGCCGCTGCAATATCGCGCTCCTTCTCCTGCTTCTGAATAGGCGTCAGACCACTGTCGTCGACGCTGGGCTGCAATATAGACTGTCGCGAAGGCGCAGAAGCATCGCGAGGAGGTGCAAAGGGTGAAGAGAGACGACGTTCTGACTGAGCGCCAAGAGCAGGAGAGTCCAGGCCGGCAATACTGCCGCGGCTGCTGATCGAGTCGTTGTTGTACCTGGTCTTCTTGTCAGACTCCAAACGCATCCTCTGCTGTTCCATGGCAATGTACTTGGCCTGGACAGCCAAGAAGGTCTGGAGCGTGCGCCATCGGAACGAAGATGCGGGCGGGTTCATCTGCGTGTGAAGCTTGAGTCGCTCGACGGTGAGCGGCTCGCCCTTGCCGATCCTCTTACGTGGCTTGCGAGAGCTTCGCGAGTCTCGGTGGCTTCCGATGCTGTCGCTGTGACCAACGCTGCCGTTGGGACCGACCATTCCGTTTCCATTGGCGGCTTCCTCAGCTTCGAGCCGTACTGCTTCTTCGAACTCCTTGTCACTCTCTCGCTCCCAGATACCATCGCCAAGGACGGTAATGTCAATCATGTCCTCGTCTCGCATCATGCATTCCAGACACACTTCGGGGTCGTTGAGACTCCTGCGCACGCCATCTGGGCCAATCAGACCGGAAGGAAGTCCATCTGGTCGGTGCTGCAGCTCGAAGGGAGGTACAAGACTGCGCTGCGCCATGAGACCGGGGTATTGACGTGATCCTGCCTTCTGTGGGCCCGTGTTAGGAGATGCGAATACAGGGTACGGCCCGTTGCTGCCACTGGACACGACGTTGGCGGCAGCCATGGCAGCGCTGAAGGCGCCGACGCTTCTCCTTTGTTCGCGAGCCTGCAATCTCTGCAATTGTTGAGTGCTGTACGTCTGTCCTGAGCCAGAGGTGTCTGCAGCAGAAGGCGCAAAAGCATTGCCTGAACGATTGCTGAGAGCGATGCTGCTTCGATCACCAGGACCGCGGGCGACCATGCTCGGGGCAGAGCTAGGCACACCATTGCGATCGGGGTAGCCATTCAGATGATCTGCGGGAACGAGCTGGAGCGGTCTGAGTTGATTTTTGAAGGTGTCAGAGCGCCCCTTGGGCTGCTTAGTACCATCCGACTGCTGCTTCTTGTTGTTCTTGCCGTTCTTGCGCTTCATCCTGCGACGTCGCTCCCATTCTGCGCGTGCCTCAACCTCTCCATCGGGCGGTGCACTAGACTCTCGAGAGGACTCGCTTTCCACACTTGGCGTACTGGGTCGGTCTACAAGATCGCCTCTTACCATTCCTGGCGCTGCTGCTGCAGCTGCTGCTGCCTGTGCCATCGCCACATTGGCAGTGAGGCTGGCGTTCGACTTGCGTCGTCCTCGCTCGAAGTCGGGGATGGGTGGCGCCTCGGCGGGCGGTTGAGTGAGAGGAGGATGCGCCTGCATTTGCATCTCTACGTTGGCCTGCTTTGCTGCTTTGGCCTGGGCCTGAAGATGAGCGAGGCCGGCTGCCTTCTGCGCTGGACTGATGTCAGCCAAGGGCTTCTTTCGATAGTCCGAGACTGGTCTGTGTTCAGCAGGTCCGTTCATGAGCATGTCTGGTGTCAGAACGGGTTGGCTCTTGACCGCTTCGGTTGGCAATGGAGGTGGAATGACATTGTCAGCAGGGATAGGGCTTGGCTCTCCACCATAACCTTGTTTGCCACCATTGCGCATTATGCTGGGACCAGAAAAGGCGACGTCCTTGGCGACCGGCGGTGGTGCGTCCATATCCGGCAGCGGTAGTGAAGGCTTTCGCATCTTGGTGATGTCAGGAGATCGCGTCACGGCTTGCGTGGTCTCGTCTGAGCGACCGGCCATGGTGGTGGAAGATAGCGGCGCATTGGGTGAAGCTGGTGCCAAACCTTGGGTGTTGATCGGTGCAAGGGTGGATCCAACGTTGATAGGTTCCATATCGCGGTTTATCCGACCATCTCCGGTCTTGGCATCCTCGTGCTTTGTGATGATATCGGAGACTCCGGTCTGCGCGGTGGATGCCGAGGTGCTCGCGATAGGTGTCGCTGGGGTTCCGATATCAGCAGCAGGCGATGATCGCACATCCTGCTGAACCGCAGCTGGTGGCATTTTTACTTGAGGAGGTGGCTGCGTTGAGGGCTCATCCCAGAAGGAGCCGGGTAGGCCGCCAGGAAGTTGGCGCTCGTCTGGCGACGAGGCATATCCAAAGTGAGCCTGTTCAAGCCATGGCCGAACATGTGCCGGATGTGACTGAGCCGTGTTGACAGCACCAGACGAGCCTGCAAGAAGAGTGTCGTCGGCCAAATCTTCGCGATCCGATGCTCTTCCTTCATCACCGCTAGTGAAGCCCGCGCTGTTGGCGGTCTGGAAAGAGAGAACGGAAGCGCGCTTCATCTGGTTCATGGGCATGGTGGATGTCGTGCCAACGCTACTGCGGTTTCCAGGTCCATCATGCATCCAGTTGGAGCCGCTGAGATGGCTCATGGCAGTTCCAGGTCGGCTCGAGGTCTCGGATTGAAGCGTTTCGATGGGCTTCATGTAAGCGTCCGCTGAAGAGACAGGACGAGGCGGTCTGGTCTGCGACCGATCCGAGGTGACAACACCGCCAGATTGTGATCGAGAAGCCTGATGATGCGCTGTTCTGGCGGTTGGTGTGGTGGGGTCAGGATGCTGAGGCTGTTCTGGTGTGGCGGCTGTGACGACGGGCGATGGATGCGAAAAGGTCTGCGGTGTGCCTGGCGGCTTCGGTGTAGGAGCACCATCTTGCGACGACGGTACACGAGCATGAGTGGTACTGGCATAGCTCGTGGACGCAGGCAAACTTGGAGCCTTTTGCGATTCTGCTGATGGTTGTCGTCGATCTGCTGGCATGCTTTGCTGCGACACGGATGGCAACATAGGCAACGCCTTGTTGGAGGAAGCAGGGCTGGTGGAGAGTCTCTTGCTCTCTTGAGCGGTTGAAGCTGCATTAGTGTGGCTGGGAAGAGTGCTAGTCAGAGGTACTGTTGTGGACGCCGTCGTGTCTTTGTCTGCTGAGACGAACGGCGTAAAGGTCGAACGGCGGGAAGGTGCGAATCAGAGGCGAGGCAACAAGTCAGTACGAGGTTGCACAAGATCGGTAGGTTGCACAGCGAGGTCGGCAGTGATGCTTGGCAAGAGAGGCGCATGTACTCACCGAACGGTCGGGATGTCTGTGATGCACTCGATTGGGAGGGATTTGTGAGTGACGAAGCCGAAGGACCAGCGTTTGCATTTGCGTTTTGGGAGGATGGTGTAGCCAGCGTGGAAGTGCCTGCAAGGTTTAGGTCGAATCCATCATCGAAGCTGAGTTGAGTCCAAGTGGGCTTGCGCTCCAAATCTGACTGTGAATTGACTGCGAGCGAAGGTCCAGCCGCTGATGCGGCTGCATTTGTGCCTTGCATCGTGTCAGCAGTTCCTCAGAGGGAGAGTGATTGTGCGGGGTCGATTGCTGAAGCGTTGTACACTCGGATTGTCGCCGAGTGCAACTGTGAGCTACACGCAAGCAGCTGCTCGGGGAGCGAACCTTGATTGGGCGTCGAGACTATGCGGAGGGGGATGCGGCTGTTGACAGGCACGCAGTCGGATCGATCCGAAGAGAAAGTTTTGATTGTGTGACGATTCAGTGCTGAACAAGGCTGAGCTGCCGGCTGGTGCCTTGCAAGTGCGACCCAGTGCAGGCGTTACCTGGGACGAGTCACTAAGCGGAGTCGGAGTAGTGAAGAGTCAGCCGCCTGTAATGCTTGACTGTTCGCTTCTTGGGTGAGCTGGAGCGTGTTGAAGGTTGGAGGTTGAAGGTTAAGGTTTAGGTTTGGATGGTCATATCGGAAGGTGAATGACGGCGAGGCAGCGGCTTGAGACCGAATCGAGCGTTTCCAACTTGCAGCCGCGATGGCTTGCAGCTTTGAAGCTTACAGGCAAAAAGCTGGGCTACGAGTCGGATCCTCCGAGCTATGACGCTTTTCCCCAGAACGGTACCAATAAATCAGCTTCCAAATGGTAGCTGTAGAAGTAGAGTGAAGGACGATCACTACCGGCGCTAATCGCAGAGATGCCGGAATCGATGAACAGAGATCCAGAGGTCCAAGCGTGAAGAAGTGGGGATGGGCAAGATCGGAAAGGAACGAAAAGTCGGGAGTCAAGTGGTGAAAGTGGTGTGGTGTGAGAAGTGTGAGGACTGAGCTGTGCGTTGAGCGCGACCCAAACCCGCAGGAGCCGCAGATTTAGAGAGTGAGAAAGAAGATCGCGGCAGCAGAGCAAGTCAAAAAGGCAAACCGAGAGCAAGGGAGAGAGTGACAGAGCGTTTGAAGCCTAAAATGGACACAAAATCCACGCGCAGCACAGCTTAAGGCGGAGGGCGGGGGCAATGTGAGACACGATCAAGAAGGTGAGCGCAAGAAGAAGGAAAGCGGACAGCAGGCAGACAGTCAGACAAGCACCAGAAGCAGCAGGCACAAGAGCACACGGCCAATTCTGGAAGACACTAAGAGAGAGTGAGAGTAGGGTCAGTTGGTCACACAATCTCACGCACGGCCGTGGGCGGGTAAAGAAAAGGGGTCCAGGACGAGTCTAAAGGCAAAAAATTGGGAACAATGGGAAATGTGCGCGGTCGGTGGAAACTGTCCCAGCCAAAAAAGGCTTGAATTGGGCTGCAAAGTCTGCATCTCTGCATCTCTGAGACGTCGTTGAATGCATTTGACAGACTCCGACCTTCTGATGATATCCTCATCGAATCAGAGAAGCCATATCAAGCGGCTTTCCGGATACGCCCTCGCAAGAACCCCCACCGATCTCTTTTAGTCATTGTCTTGTCACGTCGACACTTCGTCATTTTATGTAGGGCCTGTTGCATACAACTCATTCATCGAAGTGGGCGTAGATGGTTACGAGCCATGATGCTGGCCAGGATGACTTTGATGCGATACAGAAGAAGATCAGAAGGTGGCCGATAATAGGTTGAATTTTGGACGTCACAAAAGAGGTTGCTTGCATATGATGCAGAGAAGTGGCAGACTAAGGCGTGAAAAGCTTTCAAAAGACTCGTACGTTTTTCGTTGGTAAGGCCGCAACGAAATCGGCCCGCTCACTCCATCGGACGGAGACATAGAACAGACGGGCAGAGCTCATGAAAGCATGGAAGCACTTTGCAACCTTTGAAGGTCACTTTGTCGTTCCAAAGCACTGCACACGCTTTATTCGTTTCAGGCTGTTCCATATGAATCGACCGAGAAGACCGCACAGATGCTGCCGCTTGGATTGATAAATTTGAGCGCCACTGTGGTCACCACCTTCCGTTATGACATTGCGTTTTGGACTTTCGTGAGAGAAGCTCGCCTTTTAGCGTCTGCGTAACATGCTCGCCAGAGGCACAGACACGCACTCGCTCACATCTCGTCTTCTTGATCCGAGACGAAAATTCACAGATCTCGCTTGGGGGTTTCGACCGTGCATTTGTGCTTTCTTCTTGGGAGTGTGATCTTGTCTGCAGCCTGAAGCGATAGATGTCTCGCGTATCCGCGAATACCAACTCTCTTTTTCCATTAGGCGGGCTGCCGTCGGAGCTGCCTGAGTGGCAGGCGGTTTGACATATCCGAACTGGCTTTCTTGCAATCGATCACGACCCGCGCAGCCTTGACGCAGTGATTCAAAGCGTGTCTCTAGTGCCGGACCTGTGCTTCAGCCCCGCCTGTCAACGATGCAGAAGCTATCTGCAGCCGCCACTGTTCTTCAACGAGTTCTGATGCAACAGAAAGATCACCGTTCAGCGAGACAAGGCGGAGACTGGTACCATGCGACCATCTTGACAGCTCCCACATGAATCCGATGAACCCCGTTCCGCCCTATGTCAGTGCAATCCTTTTCACTCGGATCCATTCATCATCCTCTCGCTTCTTCGACAACGGGTGAGCGCATCGTCAACCAATCAAGCACAGTCACAGACAAGTATTGGAGAATGCTGTATGAGGTGGGGTGACATTGACTATGCAAAGAATGTGTGCTACAGTGGGAGAGGGGTTACAATTACAGAACAACTATGATCGATCCTCCGGCTCAACGACATCGAACTGCGCGTCCTTCCATCAAGGTGGACAGCGGCAACTCTGCATCCGATAGAATCTCAATCATACACAATAAGATGCTTCTACAATGGTCAAATCGCACAGCGACGCAAACCATCGCAAAGCATCCCGATCTCCCATCTCTTCCATGCAGCTGAACCTGCAGCTGACTACAGAGCGATGCTTGATCGTCCTATTCTAAGCTGATCTTTCGCTTAGGGAGCAGCACCGATCCACGACCAGGTCAAGCCATCAAGACGACCTTTGTCGAGCGGAGCGAGCTGCTGGAATCCGGTCTCGGTAAAGTCGAGGTCTCCCCAAGCGCATCCCTCGCAACGGTCAGCAACCGAGACAGTGATGGTCTTGCCCTGGTAGCTAGCCTGGATCTTGTGACCACAAGCGGGGTTGTTGTTAGGGTTGCCAGTACCAAAGGAGTCGAAGAGCGAGTGCGAGATGGCGACAATGTAGTCCGAGGCCGAGTTGGTCCAGCCACAAGCACCGAGACCGGGAGCGTAGTACGTGGCCTGACCATTGAAGTTGCCCGAGGTGGCCTGCGAGGACGAAGAAGAAGACGAGGACGAAGAGCTGTTGTTGCTGTTACCCTTAGCAGCGTTCTGCTTGCTACCGGTGGCAGCAGCGGCAGCAGCTCCGTTGGCAGAGGAGGAGGTCTGAGCATCGGTAGAGGTGGCAGAAGTCGAGTCATCCGACTCGGCGCAGTCATCCGAGTTGGAGATGTCCTGTGCCGAGACTTGAGCAGTCTGGCTGTTGTCGGAGTTGCTGTTGTTATTACTGCTGTCGTCAGACGACGACGACGAAGCAGCAGGGGTGTTGCTGGGCTGGGTATCTTGCTGCTGAGCAGGGGCTGGTGTGGAAGCAGCGGCCGACGAAGAAGACGACGACGAGGAAGACGAGCCAGAGCCAGACTTGTCAGCCCAGTACTGGTCGTAAGTAGGAGGAGTCTGACCCTGGGCAAGAGCAGCAATGGCAGCCTGCTGCCACTCTGCGTTCTTGGCGTGAAAGTCATCGTCCCACTGCTTGAGAGCAGCGGCCTGGGCGAGCTGCTCAGCAGTCTGCCTCTTCTGGATCATCTTTCCATCGCTGACGGCGATAGAGCGACGAGCAGGACGATCCTGGATCAAGGAAGCGTGTCGTCGAACAGCAGCATTGTGGCTGATGGTGGGCTGGGCGGCCTGCGCCACAGCGAAAAGCGAGAGAGAGAGGGCCACAAAGGCGAAGAGGAGGGTCTTGACGCAAGCCATTGTGATCAAAGAATGTCTAGAAAAGGGTGAGAGATGGGAGGAGATGGGGTACGGCTGAGAAGCTGGTATGTATGCGGTGCGAAAAGTCTTGATGGTGATAAGAGACTGTAAAGAGAAAGTTGACGATACCGGTGCGATCAACGCTAAAGGTTCGATGAAAAGATAGAAGCCGAAAGGGGTGGAGTGAGAGGGAGAGATAGGGAGAGAAAGTCTAGGGTATGATGGAGAAGAGGGAAACAGTAGAAGCGAACCGATAGATGATCTTGGTATGTATATGTAGAAGCAGCGAGAAGGGCAGGGTGAGGAGAAGGGCGAGGAGGAGGGAACGCGCGTCAGCTGGCGGGTCGCGCTGTACAGGCCAGTCAGTGCTGTCAAGTACAGTAATGTAATGTATATGCTCAATCTTTGGCTGGTTGCACAAAAGTCATGGCAGCAGATCGCCTTGACAAATAGCTAGGCAAAAGAGTCAGCACTTAGGAGCTCCTTTTTCTTCTGGCTCTCGGAGTGACACCAAAGAGGGGAGCGGATCGTGCCATGCGCAAACGTGACAGGTTGAAGAAGTGCATGCATGGCTGTACAAGCGTTTGACAGCCGACCGTCACAAAGCTTGCATTCCTTTGCCGAGCTCATGGCGCAGACGGACCCATCGACGAAACGACGTTGCGCAGAAGCAACAGCAGCACAAGCAGAAGCAGCAGCAGCAGCAGCAGCTGAGTTTGACAGCGCGGCCGAATGCCACAAGAAAGTGCAACCATTAGAGCGAGGGGCCGAGGGTAGGGGTGACGAGATTAAGCATCAAAGAAGTGGCACACGCCTTGGGTCGGGAGAGGCTGCAGACGTGCATGATGGCATCGCCGAGCTGGGCAAGTCGATTTGTGCCTCTTTTTTGCTCTTTTCCCTCCTCTTGTCTGCAAAAGCGCGACATGCCAGCGACAAAAAACCGCGTATGCAGCCAAGAAGCTCTTGAATCTCTGCCGAGCCACTGCACAACCGAAGGCCACTCACTGTTCAAGCTTGTAGCTCCATGCCACCTCCCAGGCCCTCATACGCTTGTGCTGCACAGCTCCCGCTAACGACGTGGTGATGCAGCCACAAACCGCTTCTCCCAAGCAACGAAAGTACAGCAAATAGAGACAGAAGCCGAAGAGGCGAGTTGTACGCGAACTTTTCATCACGCTTTGTCGTGTACAATGTTGAATCGAGAGATGACATTTCAAAGCGTTGCGTGCATCCATCGATGAGCTGATCAAGGCTCCTTTTTTTGAGATGATCGCTCGACGAGACCTCAGTGGCCTTGATGGCATGAAACGAGTGCCGGCGGACACGTCGCTGGCGGGAGAAAGGATGACGAACCGTGGGCAGAAAGGGGCTGCTGCAAAGGCGCAAGGGAGGGAATGTGGAATCGGCGTCACAGTAACTTAGTTCTTGCTCAGATTTCGTCCGGCTTATAAGATGTTACACCACTCGATCGCGCACATTTCCTCATATTCGCGGACTGGTTTTGAGGAAGAGAAGCTTCCCGAGACCCGAGATCTGAATAGTGGACCGTCAAGAATTTTGAACGTTTTCTCAGGATTTGACCCTTTTTTCTCGAAAATTTTGAGGCAAACGAGCGCTGAACTCTATCCCAGCAAGGGTGCACTTTTTGGGCGAATACTTTCTCATACGCCAGACTCAGCTTCACTGCTTGACTGTCACCTACACCATCTCTTGCCGTCGTCATACACTGTGTAACGATGGCGCGAGATTTCCGACCCAAAGGCGTCAAGCCTGCGGGCAGCAGCAGACAATCTTCGGCTGCTGTTACTCCAGTCAAAACGGCCGCGCAAGTAAAACAGGTCACCCCTGCATCGACATCTTCCTCACAGCCTACTCTGAAGAAGGCTCCCACTACTAGCAGCAGCAAGAGCAAAGGCAAGAAGGATGCATATGACTCCGAGGACAGCGCTGACGAGGACACCCTCATGCGCGAAATTGAGAGCTTCGGCGGTTCCAGAGCTGACTTGGACCTCATCTCGAAAGCCAATGGAAAGAAGAAGTCAGATATCAACATCGATGAAGCCGCTTTCTCGGGAGAAGTAGCCGCATTCTTGAAGCAGCTTCAATCGGATCCCAACTCATCCGAGCCTGCCACATCTATGTCGGTGTCGACACCAAAGAAGACTAAGGAGGTCAAGGCTGCAGTGGAGAAGGGAAAGAAGCCAGAGTCCAAGAAGCTGAACGGCGAGGAGACTGTCAAAGATAACAATAAGTCAAAGACCAAGGACCAAGGCAAAGACGGCAACAGTAAGAACGGCAAGCAAGCTGAGGCTAAGGCGCAAAAGCAAGCAAAGCAGTCTACCTCGCAGCAGCAGAACGCTCCCACAGAGAGCACCACAGTCGCACGCATGGGCAAGGGCAAGAAGATGGTTTTTGACGATGAAGGAGTTGGCAAGGAGACCAAGGTCAAGCCATCACACACCGCTCGTGGACCCTTGCGTCTCGAAGCCGTGCCATCCTGGATGTCTCAGACCCTCCCCAAGCTCCCTTCCTCCACAGCTGGCAACGATACCCTTTCGCACGATCGCATCACTCAGCTCCTCGACCTCGGTGCCGACCTCCTGCGCGAAGAGAGCCGCGCCTACGACGATATCACTAGCAGCGAAACTTCGCTCAACAAGGCTGGTGGCAGCATCGGTACCCTTACTGCTTCCGATGCACACTTCGTTCGCTCCCTTCTGTCGTCCGAAGGCGGAGGAACACTGTCGGATCGAATCTCTGCACTTACCCTCTTGGTTCAGAGCAGCCCCGTACACAACGTCAAGCACATGGACAATTTGCTCAACATGACCCGCAAGAAGAGTCGCGAGGAAGCTAGCCGCGCCACCCGTGCTCTTGCCGATTGGCTCGCAAGTGAAGGCGGTCTTGGATCAAGGAAGCTGCGCTACTTCCGTGACCAGCCTCAACTTGATGCCGCTTCTGTTGCCCTCACTTCGGGCGACTTGGCCGCCGCCGAAGCCGCCAAATCTCACATCTTGCTCTGGGCATTTGAGGACCATCTCAAGAAGTTCTACTTCCAGTTCTTGCAAGTGCTCGAAGTGCAATCGCACGACACCATCGCATTCACACGCAAGCAGGCCACCACCCAAATCTTCATCTTGTTGCGCGACAAACCGGAACAGGAGCAGAACTTGCTTCGATTGCTCGTCAACAAACTTGGTGATCCGGAACGTAGTGTGGCCTCCAAGACGAGCAACCACATCTTGGAGTTGCTGACTGCGCACCCAGCCATGAAGTTTATCGTGGTGCGAGAGATCGCCAATTTGATCATGAAACCGACACCTGCAGCGCCCAAGGAGGGTGAAGAGGACAGTGCGACGACGAGCAACCACAGCACTCACGCGAGGTATTACGGTTTGCTGACACTCAACCAGACCGTGTTGACGACCAAGGACGAATCGACGGCCAACCACCTCATCTTGCTCTACTTCGAACTTTTCGAGGGCATTCTCAAGCAGAATGAGATCAAGGAAGCCAGCGGTGTTGCCGAAGGCGAAGAAGGCGAGGACACCAACAAGAAGAAGGACAAGAAGCGATGGAAGAACCAGCCCAAAGGCAAGGGCAAGGGCAGGGGTAAGGGCAAAGCCAAGGGCAAGCAGAACGCCCCCACAAAAGTAGAAGAGCCCAAACTTGTCAAGGATGCCGAATCCAAGATGGTTGTTGCTATCCTTACTGGTGTTCGACGAGCTTTCCCCTTCGCCAAGATGGAAGCCTCGGTGTTTGAGAAGCACGTCAACACGCTTTTCAAAATCCTCCACTCTGGATCGTTCAACATCTCGATCCAGGCACTGCAGCTCATCTTCCAGTTGACCATCTCGAACCCACACCAGGAGTCGTCGACTGTCCTCACATCGAGCGCCATCACCGACCGATTCTACCGCGTCCTCTACGATTCGTTGCTCGACCCTCGACTCGAAGCATCGAGCAAGCAGGCCATGTACCTCAACCTCATCTTCCAGGCGCTCAAAGCCGATGAGGACCAAGAACGTGTCAAGGCCTTCGTCAAGCGTATCTGCCAGGTGCTTTCGCTGCACCAGCCCTCATTCATCTGCGGATGCCTGCACTTGCTGGGCGAGCTGTTCCGCCGCACACCTGGATTGCGAGCCATGCTTACCGAGCCGGAAGAGGACGATGAGGAGCACTTCCAAGACGTCGCTTCCAGCGATGACGAAGACGAAGATGCCGCCGAGAAGAAGCTCGCTGCCGTTGCTGCTGCCAAAGCCAACACTCAGCACAGTAGCACAAAGTACGATGGCCGTAAGCGTGAACCTCGCTTCGCCCACGCCGGTACTACTTGTCTCTGGGACGTTCTGCCTCTCCTTTCGCACTTCCACCCTTCGGTCTCGGTTCACGCGCTGCAATTGCTCGAGGGAGGCAAGGTCAGCACCAATGCCGACTTGTCCCTCAACACGCTTTCGCACTTCTTGGATCGATTCGTCTACCGTAACCCCAAGCAGAGCTCGGGTATGAGGGGTGCCAGTGCCATGCAGCCTATGGCGCAGGTGGGCAGTGGCGTGACGCGATCAAGGACGCACGCCTTGAATGAGGACGAGTTCTTCAACACGGAAGCGTTCTGGAAGAAGCGCGCCGATACGATCCCGGCTGACCAGATGTTCTTCCACAAGTTCTTCAACCTCAAGTCGAAGGCTCCTTCGTCTGGTAGGGTCCACACGGCCGGTGGCGATGAGGACGATGACGAAGATGCGCTGGTTGATTTGGACGGCGAGGTTGCTGTTCGTGGTAAGGATATGATCGTTGAGGATGACGAATCCGAGCTCGATAGCGATGACGATCCAGACGAGAAAGAGATCTGGAAGGTCATGAAGGCTACTATGCCTGACAAAGCCGAGCTCGAGGGTCTGGATGACAGTGACGATGCTGAAGACGATGAAGAGTTCGACTACGTTGATAGCGACGAAGACGCTATCATTGACGGTGACGATGACGAAGAAGCTGAAGACAGCGAAGATGATGGACCCAACGTCATCCCCGGTATGTCTCTCTCCGATTCAGAAGCCGAGACGGAACCCACCTTCGCTCCCGCTCGCAAGACCAAGTCAACCGCCAAGTCCGCCGCTGCCGACCAAGCCGACAACGATTGGGAAGACGACGAAAGCGACGGCGGGGACATCTTCGATGAAGACGATGACGATCTCCTTCCCTTCGCCGACTTCAACTCAAAGAAGCGCGGTGCTGAGCTCTCCTCCGATGACGAAGAAGAAGTTGGAGGCGACAAGAAGAAACGCAAGAAGCAGAACGACAAGAAGAGGAAGAAGTCGATGCAGAACTTGCCTACTTTCGCTAGTGCCGATGACTATGCTCACTTGCTCGGTGGAGATGACGATGAAGATATGTAGGTTTGATTTTGGAATACCATTATTTGCATTGCTTGACAAGTGTTTGAGGGTGTTAAATGGGCTGTGGATGTGATCGCTACAACCAGGTGCTGTCTATACTGGCCTGTCTGTGTTGGAAGCGCCTGATATAGGGATGTGAGGTGCCGGTCTTCATTTCGGCCTTGCCGCGGTGACTTTTTTCGGGTCCCCAGTTGATTGAGACGCGCGCCTCTCCGCACCTCTGCCCCCGCACAGACAGTTCAAGACCCTTAATTTTTACACCGGAAGATGCTGCTCCGTCTTCTTCAACAGCAATACCCTTTACCTACCCTACCATATCACCTCATTCACCACCAGCAACATTTTGATACTCACTCGTTCGCTTACTCATATCAGGAAATTTGGATCAAGAGCGAATTTCGCCACTGTCGCAAAGATGGCGCCGACACCAACGACTTCGAAGCAGCGCGAGCTGGATATCCTCATCACCGGATTCGGACCTTTCATGACCGTCGATGAGAACCCTTCTTGGCTCGCAGTCAAGCCTTTGCACGACACCAAGCTGAATTTGAGCATTCCACCATCACTCTCGAAGAACTCGCCTTCCTCGGCCACGTCGTCTAACGGTAACGGTAATGCAGAGTCTGCGGGGCGGATCGCGAAGATCCAAACGCTCCAAGTTCCCGTCCATTACGGGTCGGTGTTGGATCTTGTCCCGCGTATACATGGGTCGAAGCCAAGTTCTCCGGAAGCAAAGTTCTGGTACGATTCGAGGCTGGACAAAGAGTTCGGTGGGAAGGAGGGGAAGCTTTACCCTGAAGCGTATCCGATCGAACATCCGCAGGCAGGAGATAATGCGGGCTGGGATGTAGTCATTCACGTCGGTGTCGGACGAGGTGGTAGCCTGCGATGTGAAGCGCAGGCGCACAAGACAGGCTACGGCAAACCTGATGCCAACGACTCCTTCGCCCCCATACTCCCAACCTCTGACGGTATCGATCCGAAACATCTCGACAAAGAAGGTAGACCACGTGGCTTTGGCGTTGGTTACGAACAATTCTCCGACACTGTTGAGACGCAAATTGACGTACCAACCCTCGTGAACTGGCTCAAAGAGAGGGGAATGGGAGAAGAAGAAGTAGCTCAATCTTTGGACCCAGGGAGGTATCTGTGCGACTTCATCTTCTACTGTTCAAGAGCCGAGGCACAAAGAGTGGGAAAGGGTACCAGCGTCATCTTTGTACATGTGCCACCAGCGGGCCGCAATTTGACGGTAGAAAGGGATAGGGAGGCGATAAGGGCTATTGCTTGGTACATGGCTCGAGAAAAGGTTGAGGCTGAGAAGGCGTAGACGCGATGAGCTTCTTGAAATTTTACCATACCTTGAAAGACATTGTCTAGTAAAGAGTGATCGTCCTGATTCCCCTTATCCCATCGTCCCTGACCTTTCCGCGTATAGAGTTGAGGAGGGTGACAAGGGCTTGTGTCGACCTTACTCTCCGGCATCAACTGGAGTCGTACAGAAAATGACAGCATCGGCGTCCTGCCATAGAAATTGACCGATTCCAATGCTTTCCCCCACCCTTGTTTTCCGATTTAAACCCCGACCTAGCCAAGAAACTGGACTGTCATCACCAGCCAACACAAACTTTTAATATTGGAAATTCACTTTTCCTTTTTTGTCTTCAGGGGCAGTGGCAGTGCAGCGACAGCAGGAGGTAGCGCTATTTCTGCCTGCGAAAAAAAAAAAAAAAAAAAAAAAGGAAATTTGCGCGAAAAATGTAGTTTTCGCTCATCACACATGAGCGCTGTTGTGCGCTGTGCAGGGAGAGAAAGGGTGTGGTTTTAGGTACCTAGAAGCCTTCCTCGCACTCGCTTTGGATGCTGCTTTGCCTGCGCTAGGATCGGCTGCGCCTACGTC
>JAXQGJ010000029.1:0-38978 GCA_037039655.1 Pseudozyma sp. M118-08B | reverse complement strand
AGTTAGACCGACTTTACATCAGTGTACTGTTTTCGCCACACGGCGAGCCCTGCGGATCAATCAGAAGGCTGAGTGTTCACAAAATTCGAACGAACCCAACAAAGTGTTCAACAATTCACGCGGAAATCTCGAAAATGGGCACTTGAGCAGTGGCGGCTGGTTTTGGAAGTTTGGCCAAATTTGATGTAGCGGCCTCTGACTTGCGCCTAACGTTTGCCGGGAGTTTGAAGCGCTCTTTGACAGGCTGCCATAGCCAACCCCAGCCTTTGCCATCATGAACGAAGGCCGCCCGAGTGCTATTGCATGCTCCAGACTTCGGAGCATGGCATGAGTGGCACCGAAACTGCTGTGCAATGACCGATAGACCAGAGAGAATCGTACCGTAGCAAGCTAGTGATTTGTCGGACAGAGTCCCACAGCTGCGTGCGCCTTTCACAATTTTTCCGGATGCACCGATGCTGCCACGACTTCTCACTAATCCGCACGCCCCCGAGCTAAAATCTGTATATAACCCCTACGCTGTTAACAACCCAGTCCAGTCCCCTTCACCGACCACCATCTGCACCACATATTATCTGTTGCAATCATGGCCGCCACTGAACTCAAGCAAAGGTCCACGACCGCTACCAAGGATGCGCAGGCCGCTCCTAAGGAGGAGTTCGCCGATGCCAACATCCCTGACGACTATGTCTCTCGCGTCCTCGCTACCGAGAAGCCACTTCCTCCCATTCAGCTCAAGAACATTCTCAGCGAGATCCAGTGGGTCTCGTTCTTGGCCCTTACCATCACCCCTGCGCTCTCCATCTACGGTCTTTTCACCACCAGCTGGAATAAGTACACCGCCGCCTGGGTTGTAGTTTACTACTTCCTGACTGGTCTCGGTATCACTGCCGGCTACCATCGTCTTTGGGCTCACCGCGCCTACAACGCTTCCACCCCTCTTCAGTACTTCCTCGCGTGCATGGGTTCCGGCTCCGTTCAGGGCTCCATCCACTGGTGGGCCCGTGGCCACCGTGCTCATCACCGATACACCGACACCGACCTTGACCCTTACGGAGCCCACTTTGGTCTCTTCTGGTCGCACCTCGGCTGGATGCTCGTCAAGCCCCGCCGCAAGCCTGGTGTTGCTGACATCTCTGACTTGCGCAAGAACCCCGTCATCAAGTTCCAGCACAAGTTCTACATCCCCATGCTCCTTTTCTTCGGCTTCGGTCTCCCTACTTTGGTTGCAGGCCTCGGCTGGAACGACTGGCGCGGAGGTTTCTTCTTCGCTGGTATGCTCCGTCTTGTCTTCGTTCACCACTCGACTTTCTGCGTCAACTCGCTTGCCCACTACCTCGGTGAGGCCACTTTCGACAACAAGATGACTCCTCGTGACCACTTCGTCACTGCTCTTGTTACCGTCGGTGAGGGTTACCACAATTTCCACCACCAGTTCCCCATGGATTACCGCAACGCCGTCCACTGGTACCAGTACGACCCCACCAAGTGGTTCATTGTTTCGATGCAGAAGCTCGGCCTCGCTTCGCACCTCAAGTCCTTCCCCGACAACGAGGTCAAGAAGGGCCGTCTCGCGATGCAGCTCCAAGAAGCCCACAAGCTCGGCGAACAGCTCGAGTGGCCCAAGTCTTCGGCTCACCTTCCCGTCATCTCGTGGGACGACTTTGTCGAGGAGTCCAAGACTCGCCCTCTCATTGTTGTTCACGGTTTCATCCACGATGTTTCTTCGTTCCTTGACGAGCACCCTGGTGGACGCCACCTTCTTACCGGCAAGATCGGCAAGGATGCTACCACTGCTTTCCTCGGCGGTGTCTACGACCACTCCAACGCTGCTCACAACCTTCTCTCGATGATGCGCGTCGGTGTTCTCGACGGTGGCTACCAGCTCGCCAAGGACGAGATCGCCAAGGCTGAGCGCGAGAACCGCGCCACCGGCACCTCGGTCCACCGTCCTGCCGGTGCCCCTCCTTCGCCCGTCACCTCGGACGATGAGGACTTCGCCGCTCCTGCCACGCCCACCGATGAGACTCCCATGACTACCACCAGCACTGTTGCCGCTGCGTCCGAGCAGCTCAAGGCTCAGCAGTCGACTGAGGGTGTCAAGATCAACGCCAAAGCTGCCGCCTACGTCACCCCTGGTGAGGCCTACACCATCGTCAAGCGCGGTGAGCTTAAGGCCAACGCCAAGGTGGACGGCACCAAGTTTGGTCGCTTCCTCTAATTGTCTCGCATCACACACCTACATATCCGCAGCATTTATCATCTCATCACCATCATCATCATGACATCTCACGCTTTTGCTATGGTCTTTCAGTTTCACATTTGCATATCTCTCAGTCTACTTGTACGCTCGATCAATAGCATTGGTCGATAACGTATTGTACATATACCTAGCTGTGCCTTTTGCACTGCTCCATCAAAATTTGGGTTTCAACTGTCTTTCTTTCCATCGTCTGTTCGTCTGTGGTTTTTCGAGTTCTTGAGCTTGGTATCGGAAGGTCGGAAGTGTGAATCCGTGGAGCACACCTCTCGAAATACAGCTCTCGGCAAGGTGACAGCTGCTCAAGCTTTGAAGCTTGAAAGTTGAGCTAAGTAAGATCGGATTTTCAACTCTGTTGCCTTGCCTTGTACGGGGTGTTCGAGCTGTGCGTTTCGTGCGCTTGTCAGTTTCGTCAGCTGGTAAACAGTGGCGAGACGAGCTTGAGTCTGTGAACCTCGGCTTGGATCCCATGGTGGGAGGAGAGGGAGTGCAGATCCTTGACTCGGTCACGAAAATTGGTCTCTACTTCGAGCAGCTGATTACGAGCTCGCTTTGTGTCTTGTTCCACATATGTCAATCTGAAGCGATAAAAGAAGTTGCTTTGTGTATCAACTTGGCAATCATGCTCCTCCCAACCCGGTTAGCTGTTGGCCGTTCCACTTGCGGAGACTCTCGAACGCGCAGCCATTGCAGATACGAGACGTAGTTGAGCTCCACACACACAGGCTTTGAACTGTCCAGACCTGCTCGCCACAATTGCTGGTACGTTCTTGTTGCAATCACAGATTTTTTTCTCTACACCAACACAAACGAGAGTCACCAAATCTCCCATCCGCAAGGTTGTGCATCACACACGCTCGCGACAGAATTCGGCGAATGCAGCTCACGCAAAGCTCAACCACAAGCACGTACTCTCTCTCTCCCATTCGCTTCTCCCGCTAATCTTGGCTCGCACTGCCTATTCACAGAGTCAGTCAAACAACCTTGCCAAGTCACTCACCCTCGTGGAGCCCCTCAGCTCCACAAACTCACTCGGTGCCTCGGACACCGTTGACTCAGATGAACGCTTGCACTCACTCAAATCGTCACAGACGCAATCGCATGCATTTGCAACACATATGGTAAACACGAGCAACAACAGATGTGATCGAATTGAAAAAGCGAAAAGACAGACAGATGAAAAGAGCGTGTGTGTATGTTTGCTAAAGAAGCGGGTCGAGAGAGACTTGGTATGTGACCCCGGCTCCTTTGCAAATGAGTCAAGCGCTACACAACGTTCTAGCAACCTGCACTAGAAGCGTTGCGCAACTGCTCGATCAACTTTGAACTAGGAAGACGAATGCGAAAACGAGCGTAAGAGGTATCAAAGAGGTATTGTCCAGCAGACAAACGAAGAGACGTGACATCACAGCCTGTGCCCGGGCACGAAGACGAACAGCACCGTCAACGCAGCCGTGATCATCCCAATCAAGAACAATACACCCAATGAACGCTGCACCAACAGCCTGTGTACGTAAGACTCCCTTATCCTAATCAGCCTGAACGGCGTTGTTTCGCTTTGAGACAGTAGCACCAAGATGGGATCCAACTCGTACTGGTGTGACATGAGCAACAGTACGGCTACTGAGAAGGGTAGAATAACCCAGCATCTTTTGGCCCTGTTCACATCGAGAAAGATGAAGCTGAAGGCAGTCGCCAATGCCGCCCACAGGGCCAGAAGGCCGAGCGATAGACGAACGAGAACGGAGATGGGTGTGAGGTTGCCAAATGCTTTCGCGCGGAGGAAGCGAGGAAAGACATCGGCCTCCATGGTGCGGAAGACGTACTCCTTCTGTGAGTGGAACATATCGGGAATACGGGCCAGAGCTCGTTGCTGCTCTGCATCTTGAGGATGCGGCAAGGTCGAGGATGAGATGGGGAACGAGTTGATCCTCAGTGGTGCCGGGAGGTAGATCTCCTTCTCCGAGCCTGGAAGGAGGTATCGTGCGTAAATGCGTTCAGCCGAAGCGATGAGGTCGGTGCGAGTGATGGCAGCGGACCGCGAGATGACCGTAGGAGCAACAGAGCCTCGTTTAGCCAGGATGCTCTTCCTCTCTGCGCGTGTCTGCTGAGCGAGGTAGTCAGGATCGCCGGGGAAGCGAGGAGCAGCCAGGGGCGCACCTGAATTACCAGCCGCACCAGGTGGAACGGGGCTCGCTGCGTTGGAGCGCATTGAGAAGTTGCCCTCAGGGCTATCCACTCTGCTCTGATGGTCCCAGCTCGTTTCTGCACCTCTGCGCGAGGTGTTGGTCGCATCTGCACTTTGCTCGTTGATCCCATTGATCTTGTTGTAAATACTGCCACGTTCGAGCGCCTCGGCATAGTACTGAGGCCAATCTTCCTTCACTGACTTTCCCGACTTGCGCAGATCCTTGAAGTAGGCTCTGCAGAGATTCTCGTGCTGCTGAACATCGAGCCAGAAATCGAGCGCATCTTCGGCTGCTTCGCGTTGGAGGTATAGGTAGAAGCAATAGAGATCAACTGGAGGAAGTGTGCGGCGCGCAAGCACTTCAGCTAGTGTGGGGAGGCGCTGACGTGTGCGCGAAGATTGCAGCGAGAGAGAGCGGCGCTTCTCTGACATCATGGTGTTAGTGCTGCTGTGCTGTGGTCGGACGAAGAGATCAGGGGCGCCTTAAGGCTAGAGCATTGAATGTTTTGGTCGCTTCTTGATCAGGCGGTGGCTTTTGTCGAATAGCTTTGTTGGAGAAGGCAAAATGTACTTGGGGAACATCAAGATGCCGAGAAATCGTGACGGTTCAGCCGAATAGTGTTTTTGCAGTGTTGCGCGTAGGTGATGGTGGTGATGATGATCGCTCAAGGTGGGTAAGTGTGTTGCTGTGCGACACAATGCTGTAAACCAACTTCATTTGACTTGAGTTTAAAGGGGCGATCTTTTGGCTAATCGGGCGCGCCATTTTGCCTGTGTTTTTGGCTCTTTATGCATGTTGCAGCGCGTGCTCATGTTGTCCGCCTGAAACATCAACACTTTGGAATTCTTTTCTTTTTCTCTCTCTGCGAGACCCTGACGAGCGCAATCTGCGCCTCTCAGCGAAACATCAGATTTGCTTTCCGGACGCTCATACCATACTTGAGGCCCTTCGATCTTCTCTTAACTGCGAGGCATTCATCAGCCTGGACACTGCACAGTGCTTTGGGTTGAGGACAATCGTGTTTGCATTGATTTTGTATATATGCGATTAGAAGAGTACCAATGCGAATTTACGGTACAAAGTGATTGGCTAGTGTAGGATGTAGTCAGCGGCCAAGCCAGCTAAGATCCAGCGCTGGAAGGCTCTAGGCGGTAGTAGCGGCAGCGGGGACGTTGCCTTTGCTTTCACTGGCCAAGGTACAAGAAGGCACAAGAGACGCCTTCAGTCGTTGCCAGCCTCGGTGGCCAGTCCAGCCCGCATAGCCGGCAAGGAAGCGATGTTGGCAGATCTGCTCAGCGGAAGGCCTCGCTTCAATGTCAAGCTCCAAACAACGCGAGATGAGATCTACAAAGTCATCCACCCGTCCTCCACCATCGGGCTCTGCGCCTTCCTTATCCTTGCATCGTGACCATGCTGGGTCGAGCGGTGCCATGTCAAGATCCTGGTCTGCCAGATCCTGGTCCGAATCCGCATGCCCGCCACGAGCGATCATGCAACGCTCCTTGAGGGTCTGCGCGGCTCGTGTGCCCTCCTCCAAGCCTTGCACGGCTTCTTCGCCGTTCCAGAAGGGGCATTCTCCGCACAGCAGAACGAAGCCGACAACACCGAGCGCCCAAATGTCTTGGGCTTGTCCCGAGTATTTCTCTCCCTGCAAGATCTCGGCTGCAGCATAGTCGAGCGTGCCACTGAACGTGTCGAACAGCTTGCCTGGTCGAACATGAGCCGCACTGCCAAAGTCGATCAGCTGTGCATTGCCTTCGCCGTTCAGGATGACGTTCTCATCCTTGATATCTCGATGAACAATGTTGTTGGCGTGCAAGAACCAAAGCGCATCGGCTACCTGGCCGAAGATGCTGCGACATTGCGATGCTGCAAGACCATCTGGTGCACTCTCAACGTAGTCGAACAGGTCTTGACCCCGACCGAAGCACGGCATCACCAGGTAGTAGAACTCGTGATCCTCGAAAAAGTCAAGCATCTTGCAAATGTTGGGATGCGAGCCTGTTGCGGTGGGTGGTGCTGCAGTCGAGCTCGCCAGCGCAGCCTCGCGTTCTGCTTCCAAACGTTTGCGAGCTCGGTATTCCTCCAGCGTCTTGGGACGCTGAGGTGACCACGGACGTGGCTTGGGAGGAGGATAGTATGCAATACGCCTCAGCTGGTCCATGACGTGAATCTCAACCGGGATGGGACCGAGGACGCGATGCCTGCGCCAACAATCGGCGAGGATGCGGCTCTTGATGATGTATTTGATGACAACTTGCTCGCCCTGTGCGTGTCCATCGGGGCCCTTCCTTCTAGCCCTCTTGACGAGACCGTAGGCACCACGTCCAACATCCGAGACAATCTCAAAGTCGTTGATGCTCTTTTCGCCCTTGTAGTCCTGTGGGTAGAGGAGTCCTGCGCTTTGGGCGTCTCCTGGTACGGTTGGACGCTTGCTTCGCGGCAGGCGCACCGTCGTTGCTCGATCTAGCGCAGGTTGAGGCGTGCTTGGGCTGCCATTGTGCAGAAGTGCCATAGGCGTGCCCTGACCCGGCGGAAGTGTCTTGTTTCCCGAAGCAAGAGGGGTTTGAGGAGGTGTGTGATCCTCTCGAGGAAGCATCTGATCGTATTGAGGAGACACGGGAGAAAGATCGTCCTCATCCACTTCGTGCAGACTAGCCAGCTCATCGCCCAGGACGGATCCTGCCCGGCTGGCAGCACGACTGATGCCAAGCTGCTTGAGCTTCTCCAACACTTCGACTCCAAGATCGTGGTCATCGGAATCGTCGCTCTCAACATCGCTGTCATCGTCGCCAAAGTCGCCGACACTAGAGTCGGGATCGCCCTTAGACGAGGAGGACTGCAGACCAGACATGGCTAGACGGCCCGCTCGCTGCGCTGCCGAGCTTGAGCTCATAGCTGTGCCTGAGCGACTCCTGCGGCCTGCAAGACCGACACCTTGACTCTCGAGATAGCGTGACCATTCCTCGGTGGTCGGCGTTCGAAGCACGCCACTGGAGCCGGGAATACCGGAGCCGGAGGGCGATCTGACTGGCTGCGCTCTGGATCCAATGGGCATCGAAGTGGTTGCGGCGTCGGCAGAGGCCGGTAAGGCTGGCTGTGAAGCTTCGTCTCTCTCGTGGCCGAGCACAGTATCGATGCGGGCCAATGCTGCAAGAGACAAGGTGTGCTCGGATCTGTGGCGCGCCAAGCTTGTTGGCCTTTGAGCAGGACCGATGATTTCTGTATTCTTTTGTGGCTGTTGCAGCAAAGGCGATGATTGTGGCGATGGTGCGCGGCGATCGAGGGGACGGGGCAGCATCTGAGGCGATCTTGTCAATGCTGGCTCTGTGACGTTGGCGGCAGGCCCCAGAGAGGCATTTGTCGCGGCAGGGTCCCACGCAACAGCAGCAGCCGAGTTACCAGGCGATGCGGGCTGGGAGAAGGCGAAGCTGCGAGCATGATGTTGGGCCTCGAGGACGCTGAATGGCGCGTTCTCCCAACCAGTCTGCTTTCGTGCGCGTTCGCGAGCTGCCGCTCGACCTCCGCCAGAGTTGGCAAAGGTCATGGCTAGGCCCGAATGCAGCGCTAGTTGCGATCGAGATCGTAGCATGATCATACCCGAGTGACGGCGCGGAATCAACGGCGAAAAGACGCTTGTGGTGGAAGTTGAAAGCAACTCTTCAGCGCTGGGCTGTAGGTTGTCCTGAGCTGTAGGTGAGCTTTGGACTTGACGGTCCCTTGTTGTCGGTGAGGACAGCGATGGAGGGGGCATGAGCTTGCCGGTGCCTTCGGCCGGTGCTGAAGTTGGTGTTTCGATGGTCAGCGGTGACTGCACGGCGACACCATGCTGCCCTCCGAGAGCGCTGAGAAGCTCTGTGGCAGGCGAAACAGGTTGAGAAGCCGCGGCTGCCTCGTCGCTGTCCGTCGTTTCGCTGGAATGGTGGCTGTCTGCATTCGCTGACTTGCTGCGTGTCGGACTAGAGGGAGCTGTCAAAGAAGCCGAAGACGATGAGGATTTGATGGTCGGCTCCGAATCGGACTTTGCGGCCAGCGCATGGTCGAATGATGAGCGCGGTTCAGAGGGCGGGGCAGGAGTGAGTCGGTCGTGCTCTCCTCTTGAAACAACGGACGATGCCAAGCTGGATACGCTGCCTGTTGAGTTGCGATTCGACAAGGAGCGTAACGAGAAGGCAGCAGCGGAGGATGCGGTCGATGTGCGCGAAGAGGTTGGAAGCTGCGAAGAGCTGGACGCATCAGCCGAAGACGAAGATGGTAATCCGCTCAGGCATGAGATCGCTGTGACGTGGTCGCCATCGGAACCTCGCCGATCCGTAGCACCGACCGTGTGCACTGTTGTCGGTAGAGCCGAATCACTTGCTTGTTTGAGATGGCCAACTGGCTCTGTGTCTGACTCTTCATCCTCGGCTTCCTCCTGGTATCTTGCAAGAGAGGATCGGACAGGCTTGAATAGCTTTCCCTCTGCATCTTTTTGGCGCGAAGAAAGCGAGTTCTCCGGCAGTGAGTTGCGACCCCAACTTCCCGATCGCGTGACTCCTCCTACACCACCGAGCTTAGCCAAGCTCATGGACTCGCTGTTGCGAGATGACATGGAGAGTCGCTTGCGAGGCTCTGAGTATGCATCGTCCCCATCTTGGTCGGCGTGTTCGCGATCCGATTCGCTGTCAGATTCGTCTCGCAGGAATGATGACTTGCTGGAGGAAGCAACCGGGTAGTCAAAGTAGCTGGCGCGCCGCAGCGACTCGGATGAATTGAGTGCTGCGACGGGGCGGATCTGTTCTAACGGCATCTGCTGTTGAAGAAGCTATGGTGTGTCTGATGGGTATATTAGCACATTTGCGCGACTGTGGGAACAGTGTGTATGTATCGATGCTGTGCTGGTGAGAGCCGAAGTGTTGCTACGCTGAGCAGCTATGAAGAGCTATGTCGGCTACGATGAACGGCAGGCACTTGGAGCGCTACTTATAGCTCTGACTATCTTCGTCGAGGCATGAAGAGCGGGCCAGCCGCTCGCTGAGTCGGGAGTGTAATGATGCGGTCCAGAAAGGACGATCTCCGCTAGAAGATGGATTGCAACGGTTGGTGTTGGTAGCGAACAATCGATCGCGATCGGATCGCCCTTATGTCGTGTCGGGATTGCGGTGGGGCGGAGGACCGTGGGTGGGGGAACCAGAGATCTATGCTGCTGTGCAGATGGTGTGGTTTCGCGAGGCGGATCGCGATGGGTCGTGAAGGTTAGGTTAGGTTGATGGTGACTGCGGTTCAGCAAGAGCGACGGTCGCAATGTCAGCTGTTGTCAATACAGCAAGACAGCGGATCAAGGTAGTTGATGATAGTTGATGAGAGTTGATGATACACTGAAGAGGCTGAGCTTAGACGAGCAGCTGCGGGCACGGATCGAGCCTTTGAATGGTGAGGTTGCAAAATGTGCACTCTCAGACTTTCGAGCATCGCGAGCATCAAATCGGCAAAGGCACTCACACTGTGGGACTGCACATTTTCAACCCACGGCTTACGCCCACGCTCTCCACCAACTTTTTGAGGATTGCATTTTTCTTTTTCTCTCAATTCTTGAACAGGATCACAGAAGAAGAGTCACAACAGACAGCAGTATGCCGCAGGGTCAGGTTCACGAAGCCAAAAAAGTGGAAATAGTCGCGAGAGAGAGAAAAAAAAAAGGGTCAAGACAAAATGACAATGAGACGGCACGCAGCAGGCACGATGAGCGGCTTCAGCTGACTGTCAGTCTCACCTCTGTGCCGGAAATGCTGCTAGCGAAATTCCGGGGCAGATCCTTACCTTCTTTCCAGCTTAGTGGCGTAGTCAACTACGCGAATCAACCGCTCGCAAAAAAGCGAGTGTCGGTCTTCGACTTTCGACAAATTCTGCTCGTAGTGCATTGCCAGCTGTTGAGACTGCCATCAGGAACGCTCTTGGCTGCTGCAACGTGCACACATCTGCCGCCTCGCTACGGACATGCACCTCCTTCAAAACTTTTTCAACAAAACAAGATGCTACAACTCATCTCGGCCGCACGAAATCTTGTCGGCTCCAATGCTGACGTCGGTTCGCCTTTGATTCGGTTACACATTTGAGGCTCATCTGTGAAGATTGTGAAGGGATACCTTTGGTTGGTAGTGGGGCCCGTTCTGCATCGAGAAAGAAAGACGTTCCCGAACAGTGTCAAGATACTCCGTGACGTTCGCGGACAGGCAGTGTAGACCATCCAGCTCGTGGTCGGTGGCCGTGGTGCAGTAGCAATATCGGAAGCTTTCGATACTTGTGTTCAGTCCAGAGACTTTATACATCAGTTCATGATCGCGCCAAGCTGAGATTGATTCGTGCTTCGATTGTTAGCTCAAGCACAACTGGAATATGGGGTACTCGTCTTTTGCCGACCCTTGCAAGGCATCCTCGGAGATGGTCAGTGACGACCCTAGACCCAACCGACTGCAGTGATATCGTCCGTGGTACACGCACAGAGCGATGTCGCAGATCTTTGATACGCTGTGCATGGAAAGACGCCCAAGACATGACCGGCAACGCCATGGTCTCAGCAAACTTGTGTAGCTGCAGACTTCTGCCCTCGATGTTCCCAGGGTCGCTGTCTCTCTTCCCCGGCCATCAGGAAGGTATTCTTCGGCTACTGTGCGTCCTTCTCGTCAGCTGATCTTCCTCGTCATGGCTCTGAAACGCAAGAGGAGCCGTTTTGCATGCCTTGGCTGACACGAAAGCATCTGCAACACGACGCCCATCTTTAAAACTCAGCTTTGACTTTTCTGACCGTCTCTGCCGGTCCTAGAACCCTTTTTTCCCCCACACTTTAGGGTACCAATTTTTTGGGCCCTTTTTTTTATCTATTTCTTAGCTTCCACCGGTCGGTAACCATCGTTTGGTGGCGCTGTCGTCGAATGTCCTCCCATTCATAGACAAGCAGTCATCAACACAAATTCAGCATCAGCTACACGGCACAGCGAACGTAGCTCAGCATCCATTACAACGGGCGAATTTGCATTGAGCAGACCCAGTTCTGCGATCTCTTGGAGAGATCACGTGACCAACAGATTTGGCGGACACTAAGCTTAAAATCGATCCGGAAGCCTCCACAAGCCAAGACGAACGGCTTCGTTTCGAGACTTCGTTCTTTCTCTGCGAACACGATCTCTTCCACCACAATCAAGCTGTCAAGGACTATCCCATACGACAGGCCGGTCTGCCTGACATCGGCAAGATGGGTAAAGCCGAAGCTGGATCGCTCAAGGCGATCTCCAATGGCATGAAGGCCAAAGGATTAACCAAGCTGCGCTTCTACTGTCAAATCTGTCAAAAGGCCTGCCGAGACGAAAACGGATATCGCAGTCATCTTGACTCGGAAGCACACTTCCGCCAGATGGATGCTATTGCCGCCTCTGGAGGTGCGCAAAAGGTGATCGATGACTTCAGCGCCACGTTCCAGAAGGAGTTCGTACAGCTACTCAGTCGACGATTCGGCACTCGCCGAATTCGAGCCAATCAAGTCTATCAGGAACACATTGCGGATCGACACCATACGCACATGAACGCTACCCAGTGGACGAGCCTTTCCGACTTTGTCAAGCACCTTGGTAGGGAAGGTATCGTCCAGGCTGAGGACACCGACCAGGGATGGTTCATTACGTGGATCGACAACTCCCCGGCAGCATTAGCGAGACAGGATGCATTGCAAAAGATGGAGCGAGCCAAGATGGACGACGAGCAGAGGCAGCGCCGGCTGCTGGAGGAACAGATCGCCCGAGCTTCCGAAGCGGCGGGTAGCACTTCAGCAAAAGCCAAGGAAAGCGGCAGCTCAGAAGGGTCGCAGACATCTGACAAGGCGTCGGAGGGTCTTTTGCGGGCAGGCAGCGGTCCGATCCGCATTGGTCTCTCGCTTGGGTCCGCTGCTCGTAAGACCGACTCCCTTGAAGCAACTTCGGCCAAAGGCACGACCACAGCATCAGACGCAGCACCCTCAAAACCATCTGCTGCAAACTCCACTTCAGGAGCACCAGCATCGAATCCAGCGCCCGCACCATTCAAGATGGGCTTCAACGTGCTCAAGTCCACGTCCAAGCCAGCGAATCCGCTCAAGGGCTCAGGCAGTGCCAGTTCGACGTCCAACAAGGCGAAGCCGCCTTCCAGCATGACGATGGCGGAAAAGATCATGCAAGAAGAGCTCGAGCGGAAGAAGAGGAAAGCGGATTTGCCAGCCGGACGTTCGAGTGGACCGCAGATGCAGCAAGGTATCAAGCGCAGCCGGTTCTGACTTTCGTCTTGCCTCCTCCGTTCCTGCTTCTTGTGCTGCGCACGGCGAAGGTCACCGATTCCTGACAACTCATCAGCATATTGAAAGCCTCATCATATACCCAACCGTTTGTATTTTATCGCAACTAGACCGCATGGATTCAGCATGCTTCCGCTTACGTCGGGAAACCTGTGTCCTCCATCCTCACAGGATAAAAGAATCGTGCAAGTTGAGGGATTACATTAAGCCTTGACTTGAGTGAGGAAGATCGATGCATAGCATTTGGGATCCCCGATGTCACCGATCCGATAGCGATCTGTTTCATAGCAGCATGCAACGCAATCTTGACTGACGAGCAAGTGTGTGCTCACCAAGAACAGAGGCTCGGATCTCACCGAGAATTGCCTCTCTTCTCTGTGTATTTTGTTCTGTTCTCTCTCGGCAGCAGAACGGCAGGCAAATCTCGCTCAGGGTCCAATCTGTGCAAGTCACAGTAAAAGCAGGGCAAGAGGGGAAATTTCAAGCGAAATAGCGATCCTGCTTCTTGGCCCGGCATGCAACTGGTGCAGCTGCATTGAATCCAACCGGCCAAGAACACAAGCTCATGCGCCAAGAAAAAGTTGCATTTCACCAGTCCAAAATGCAGCTTTTGCAAGCCCACTTTTTTGTATTGCAGGTCTTGCAAATAGAGTTGCGTAGTTGATGCACGATGCTTGACACGAAAGTCTTGGCTTCTCGCAGCGACTGCCGGATTGTAACACTGTAGCCTTGCTCTTTCTCCCTCTCTGCATGATCTGCAGTCCACAATTAGCTCAGAGTTGCTTGGGCAGCAAAACAGACAACAGAGTTCATCTGCGGTTGGATTCAAGCCAAGCCAGCATGTTCTGCGCTGATCTGAGCTGCTTGATTGCTTTGCTTGCTAAGCGCTCTCTCTCCGTCTGCAAGCACCGACAACATCGGTCTCAACGTGAGCCGCAGAACGCAGGCCAAGCAAAAGCCAAGCCTCGTGTCTGCTGCAGCTAGCTGGTCCGACATTCAGGTGCACTCGCATTCAGTGTCCGTCACTCATCATGTGAAGCGATGATGCTGGTGGGCTTTGCGGAGCTAGCCCTCCGCGTTCCTGCGCTTGACTTTTTCTCCTGAGGTTCCCATTCACTTTGGTTGACTTTCCTTGATCAGCTTGCTTTGCTCATAGCCACCTTCTCCTCCTTTCTCGGTCCTTCATCCTCTCGCAATCGTCTTTCTACGCTCGGAAAGCCTTCCCCTTCACAGCGCTTGTCTCATTCGGACAGCAGTGCGACGCTCACTGCCAGTCAGGCCTTAGAATCGTAGTTCTTCTTTGTGGACGATATCAAGCTTTATTGCCGCTACCACCCTCTCTACAACCACACAGACAAACGTACGGCTTTGAAACTCCATTCTCGATCAACTACCATTTCTTGTGCTTCCTCTCGCGGCCTATTTTGCTGCAGCTTGCACCGGAACCTGTCACCGAACTCGGACGATATCGCTACATCGAACAAGATCCTCGTCCAGGCGTCAGCAGTCATTGCTCACGAAGTCGCGCCGACCGAGCTCAATCACACGACATGGAGCTTGCCTCATCGCGATCATAAGTTCGTCATCATTCGAAGAAGCCGAACACTAGCCCGAACAGCCATCCGAGAGCGGTTCAGCAATACCAAGCCAGAATCTGAACCTGTTCGGGAGCCGCCCGTGCTTATACCGCACCAGAACATCAGGCAGCCCTTTGCAAATTCAGCATAGCAACCATGACTCCGAATCCTTTGACGACCGGAGCAGGCCTCAGTGCTACGCCGCTCTCATCTTCACCGGCAGCTTGGAACATCATGAGACGTGGGGATCCAGCGGCCTCCTCATCCAACGCAGCCTCTTCGACCTACCAGATTCTCCGCAAGTCATCCAAGATGGACGAGCGCGGCGACTTCAACGGTACATGCACAAAGGAAGAGGCCATGACCATCACACCAGAAACACCCGATGGATCCTGTACCTCATAGTGAGTACCTTACAGATAGCACATAGTCCAATGATCAAGACCCTCAATCGCTGACTATCATCTTCGCTCTTGTCCTTACCAACTCAGCTTTGCCGACGTCACCGACTACTGCTGCGCTGCCGTCGGAGGTGTTTACAATGCAACATACCAGGTGGTCAATGTGACCGAGGCGCAAGCTATGGCTCTCGACCATCCCATCTGCGCCACATCCAACTATGCAGACAGTGAGTAAGACCTCAGCTTCACATCCCGATGTT
Organism: Pseudozyma sp. M118-08B; assembly: GCA_037039655.1. Classification (NCBI taxonomy): domain Eukaryota; kingdom Fungi; phylum Basidiomycota; class Ustilaginomycetes; order Ustilaginales; family Ustilaginaceae; genus Pseudozyma; species Pseudozyma sp. M118-08B. Next base: position 23,992 of record JAXQGJ010000029.1, on the reverse strand, counting down.
TCACGCTCGCGTCGAGCTGAAGCACTGACGACCAATGTCTGACATCTCTCTCCTTCTGCATCTTCACAACCTCGCCGCAATTCAAACAGTGTTCTCCTGCTATCAATACGTCACAGAGACGCATTGCCCCGCAACCACACCCGTTCCCTACGGCGTTTGCAACAGCAATGGAAAGGATACCAGCCGAGCTGTTCAAAAGGCATCGTCAGCAGCAGCTCGAGCAAGTCCAAGCTCCGCTTGGCGTTGGACCCTAGCATTGACCGGCCTTATTGCTTGTTCAGCCCTTCAAAATATGGTGAGTAGAAGCCTTCTTCATTTTCGGTAGTCTCTCGATGTCGCAGCAGTACTGAACAGTGTATCGCTCCTTTGTCGTCTTTGCTTGTTCCTACTCTTCTCTGCCCACAGCTGTGATGCACAATGAGCCTGTGACCGACTTCTATCACAATATACCCAGGATGCTTTCGTCGTCCTTCATTTTGTCAATTCACGTGTTTCGCTCATGGACAGCTTTTACTGCCAAACCGTGCCTGCTTCTGTCTGCGATGCTGAGGAAGTGTGTCAAGAGATCGTTGCGTGTTCCTGCTGATAGGATTTGGAGGAGAGCCAGAATCCCAATGTTAGGACTCTCAGAGCCTATTTTTTTTTAGCTGCAGGAAAGTGTTGGTTGAAAAACGCGGGAGCCGGAAAAGAGGCGCGCGACGCGTGCTTCGCCCACCGAAGCGTCAAAGTGAAAGTGACACCCTTTCCAGCTACGGTATCTTGCTCTCGCCATTGTCACCCTTCTCATCGTTCCAGCTGCCAATCCATCCGGGATTTCATCGCACCGGAATCAGGATACACATGCGGAGGCTCTAAGTCAACATCACATTCGTTTGACTTCAAACGCCAGTACCTTACAAACGACGAACGACGACACACGGACCCTAGACAGCATCATACATCCCGCTGGTCGACCCGTTCCGCCTCGGGCTCATCTCATTTTCACTTTGCATCAGATCAGAAGAGCCGAAACAGGATAGCGTCCTCCGCATTTGTGCCCCGTAATGGCTTCCTCGTCTCATAGGCCGTCGAGCCTGGCAGGCCCTTCGACGTCCGCACAACCAGTAGACGATGCCGACATTGTACAGGAGATGTACAGGCTCTTGGGCAACTTGACTCGCAGCTTTGTCCCTGCTACACGAAAGAAGCGGGAAGAAACCAAGGATGAACGAAGAGCACGCAAGGAGCTTAAAGATGCACTCGATGACATGGGCTACGATATCATCGAGCTCAAGGCAGAATCCTCCTCACCAGCTCGTCGACCAGATCAGAGCAGGACTATCGACTCCATCCAACGCAAAATCAGCCGATTATCCGTGGATGGTGGCTACGAGTCTGCCAATCGCTTCGCCAACATCTTGTCGCGGCTGTCTGATCCACAATCCTCGAGCTCGCTCAGGAACCTCTCTGGCGTGCTCGAGCTCCTTGATGCTCTGGCATTCACCGCTGGTGATCCGGGTGCCTTTGCGACACCTGCCGCCTCCCGTGCGGTATCTTCCAACACAAATCGACGCGATACCGACAATAGAGCTACACCATACACAATCGCAGACACGCCCGCTACCAATGCGCCAACAACAGCTCCTACAACGCTTGCAGGGCGCAGCGTCGAACCCCAACGCACAGCCAGTCGAGACGCACCAACACGAACGCGACCTGTTGCGACCGAACCTCCGCTTGCCACATCGAGCAAAGCGAAGCCAGATGTGCGGTCATCAGAGGTAGCAATGCCAAAAGCAAAGCAGCTCATCACGGCTTCAGGTTTGAGATCAAGCGGCGGACCGATCTCTAAAGCACAGCTTCTGAGCAACTTGCGGAGCCAACTAGGAAAGAAGCAGATCCCGGAGGATGAGCTGCTGCAGGATGTCATCTTCCTTATGCAAGGTATCAATGGACGACACGTTCGGTTCCAAGAGGAGTTTCAGTACGACACGCCGGCCGGCCCGGATGCGGAAGCAGCAGGTCCCGCTAAAGTGGTCAGGGTGGTGTTCAACGAGGGCGAAGCCGGATACATCAACGCTCCTACCAAGCGGATCGTGCACAGGCTCGCCGAGCTGGGCCAGCTCTACAAGCGGGTCTCTGAGTTCTCGCAGCAGAGGAGCACAATGCCCGCTTCGGGTCTCATCATGCAGAGCCTCTGCCACGTCATTTCAAACGAGCTCACCGGCTTCTATCGACTCGTCGCGAGCCTGGAGGCACAAATGACCTCGTCAGCAAGGCTAAGCGGCAGCGGTCGCCGGGACGATACCCAAACATCAGGCCAGATAGATCAGGGAGAAGGCTCTAAGGGCACTGCTACAACCTATGTTACGCTGAAGCGACTGTCACTTTGGACCGAGGAGATGACGCTTCGATTTCGACTGATGAGCACCATCATCGAAAGCTGTCAGGACGCACACGGAGGCTCGCTTGTCTCATTAATCCACTCTTACACGTTCAACGGTGATCCTTTCATCCGGAAGTTCACCTCCGGTCTGCTTGATGAAGTGTCCAAACCCTTCTTCCACTCGCTATCCCTGTGGATCTACGAGGGCGAGCTGCAAGATCCTTTTCGAGAGTTCTTCGTCGAGCTCAACGACGATCCGACCAAGACTGGACAGAGCCGGGCCAACACGAGCGGCGCGGACGGCGACATGCCAAGCTTCAGCGATCTGGACGGCGATGCAGCCTCTTTGTGGCAGAACAAGTTTGTCTTCCGCAAGGAGATGCTCCCAAGCTTCCTACAAGAATCGTTCGGACGCAAGATCTTCTCGACGGGCAAGAGTTTGAACTTCATCCGGCAAAGCTGTGGAGATGGTGATTGGGTGGCCACCCGGCACACTGTTTCGGGACCCAGCGCAGAACTGCGATACACAGACTTGACCGGCCTGGAGAGCACGATCGAGAAGGCTTTCACTAGCGCTAGCAAGCGTCTGCTCGATATCTTCCTTGACGAGTTCCGATTGCTGGAGCATCTACGTGCGCTCAAGGACTATCTGATGCTGGCACGGGGCGACTTTGTAGACCTTCTCATGGCATCGCTGGGCCCCAGTCTCAGTCGACCGGCCAACTCGCTTTTCCGGCACAATCTGACGGCCTCGTTGGAAACAGCGATACGAGGTTCTAATGCTCAGCACGATGACCCAGAGATCCTTCGTCGGCTGGATGCGCGCATCCTCGAATTTAGCACCGGCGATACCGGCTGGGACACGTTCACGCTCGAGTACAAGCTGGACTCGCCCGTCAATACTGTGCTGGACAACCAAGCTATGGTGGGATACCAAACCATCTTCACGCATCTGTGGAAGATCAAGCGAGTAGAGCTTGCGCTGAACTCGAGCTGGCTTCGGCTTCACGAGACGGGCACCTCGCTGTGCAGGATCAAGCGCGGTACAGCAAGCGTCGTGCTGGGTGACCTGCGACGTGAATCGCAGCGTACCATGCTGATGTTGTCCGAGATGATCCACTTCATCCGACAAATGCAGGGCTTTGCGCAACTGGAAGTGATCGAATACTCTTGGAACGACTTGCTCAACTTCTTCTCTCGAAGACAGGGAGATTTGGACGAGCTGATCGAGAGTCATCGAGCTTACCTGAACGCTCTGATTGGCAAAGTCTTGCTTCGTGGCGGCAAGAAGGGATCACAAGACTACTTGGCTGGCGAGCTTCGGGCCCAGTTTGAATGCATCCTGGCCTTCACTGTTGCTGCGGATGATTTGACGCACTTCAGCACGAGAGAGTTGGCACGCTATGATATGGAACGAGGTCATGTCACAGTGCCCACGGAGCGAGGTGCTCGATCACGAACTGTGTCCACGACAGGAGTTTCGGCTTCGACTGCTGCTTTGTCGTTGGCACCAAGCGATCCAGCCGATTCGTCAAGGATCACGAAGCGTCTGGGTGAAGCATCGCAAGCTTTCCAAGAGAGGATGATCTTGATTGTTGGTGCGCTCGAGAAGCATGCCAACCTGACAGTCAGGGACTTGGCAGTAAGACTCAACTTCAACGGCCGCTATGAAGTGACCTCTCATCGATCGAGCGCCACCTCCAACGTCAAGAAGGAAGGCGTGTCTGCATCATCGGAGAATTTGCTAAACAGTCGCAAGAAAGATGCACCCCAGGCTTCCATTGCCGCTACCTCTTGATCATTTCACGCAAGTATGTTTTCTAGAGTCTATCGAGCTTCTATAGATACCCTCCCTTTTTACCATGATTCGGCCTGTTGTGACCTGTTGTGACCTCTGCTGACTTGAGATGAGTTGAACGCCAAGTGTCACACATACACACCTGTGAAACCTGAAAGGGGTCAGCTGAGATTCATCTGAAGCTGTTCGCGTGCACATGGACACAAGCAAAAGCAAGACATGAAATTGGCGTTGATTGTGTCTCACTCAGAGTGAATCGCGTCCTTGCTCCCTTGCTTGGGAAAATCTCGCTAAATTCTGAGAAATACAGAGTAGGGAAAAGTTGAAACGCATTTGGTCTAGAATTTGGCTCATTTCTCCTCTTGACTTAGCCGGCCAATTGAGCAGCTGCACGACGGCTTCAGCCCAGGCCAGATCTCGTGGACATAAAACGGGAAAGGAAAGGAGAAGGAAAAGGAAACAGAAAGATAGGGCAACCAGGCACTTTGCGCGCTGGCAAAGTCAAACACGTCGGAGACTCGGGTTGGAATGCATTTTTTGGCATTTTCGAATCTGCAACACCCTGCAGTGAGCTTAGGTTGTAGCCTATCCGAGCTGTCTCTTGGAGAAGAGGCTGTTGGCGGTTGTTTTGCTTGCGACCCCACTCTTTAGACCCGGGCAGCCACGCACTCAAATCATATCTACTCGCTCTTCGCAAACTCACACAAGCACACACGCGCGCGCGCCTTGAATTCAGAAAGAATACACTCTCAGACACACGCTCACACGCAGGCGCCGCTCACAAGCTCACACACACACGCGCTCGCTCGCTCTGAAAGCGAAATTGCTCAATTGGGCTTCCCTTGTCCGAAGGCGGAAGGGTTCCGTGCTGTCTTGGCTACAACACCGTGAACCCAACCGTGCTGGTCTGCCCGCCTGCCCGCCTGCTTGCTGCGCCTCGCCTTCGCCCGATTAAAGGATCTACGTTGCTTGCTTGTCGGCCCTGCTTGCGCTTGCTGCATCTGCATCTGCCTTGCGTCGCATCTCGCCTGCTCTAGTCTCTTCCATCTGCCTCCTCGCAGCTATTCTCTTCGGTCTTTCCTTCATCCAGCTTCGTCTTTACCATCATCCTATCCTCACCTTTGCCAGCTGTGGTGTAGCTACCAACATTCCTTACAGATCTTATCGCACACACACGCGCGCGCGAACGCACGCCTGCCTCCTATAACTAGCACAACGTACCTTCTCATCGCAGAAAACGCAGAGACGGCAATAGCAAGCTCAAGCGTAAAAGTAGCAACAAAGTTCAGGCACTCTACAAGAAACACATTCGAGGATCGAATAAAGGCTAGAGCATCGACTCCAGTCTCTCCCACCCGATCACGAGCGCTCCAAGGAGTTGCGATACAAGTCCACCATGGCCACCCTACAACAATCTACCAATGGCGCCTACGCCGCTGGAAGCGGTGCTGCTTCCCCTGTAGGCGAAGGTAGTGGCAGCCGCGACCGTGGCAACATGATGAGCAAAAGACTCACCGCCGCCAGTCTCAGCAATCGCAACACCAACCGTTACTCCGTCACCGCGCTCTACTCGATGGCAGCAGAGCAGGACGTCGAAGTAGAGGATGACCTTGCTCGTGCTCAGAAGCGATTGCGCGAGCTCAAGGGCCGCATCTCTGCTCAGTCCAAGAAGAACTTCGTCCTCGAACGCGACGTACGCTATCTCGACAGCCGTATTGCCCTCCTCATTGCCAACCGCATGGCCCTCGACGAACAGAGCGAAGTCGCTTCCACCCTGGAAGAGACCGACGCTTCTGCTGTAGGCACCTCGCTGGACGATCGCAAAATGCAACAATACGGAAACCTCTTTTTCTTGCTCCAGTCCGAGCCAAGGCATATCGCAGCACTCTGCCGTCTCGTCAGCTTGGCAGAAATCGACACTCTGCTTCAGACGGTCATGTTCACCCTCTACGGAAACCAATACGAAAGTCGCGAAGAGCATCTGCTCCTTACCATGTTCCAGTCCGTTTTGTCCGCTCAATTCGAAACCGCAACCGAGTTCGGTTCGCTTCTTCGTGCCAATACTCCCGTTTCGCGCATGATGACCACCTACACTCGTCGTGGTCCTGGTCAATCCTACCTCAAGAGCGTCCTTGCCGAACGCATAAACAGTCTCATCGAGCACAAGGACCTCAACCTCGAGATCAACCCTCTCAAGGTGTACGAGCAAATGATCAACCAGATCGAGGAGGACACCGGCAGCTTGCCGCCCAATCTTCCACGAGGTGTACCCGCTGAAGTCGCTGCTGAAAATGCAGACGTTCAGGCCATCATTGCGCCACGAATCACCATGCTAATGGAGATTGCCAACAGCTTCCTCTTGACCATCATCAACTCGATCGATGAGGTGCCCTACGGTATTCGTTGGATCTGCAAGCAGATTCGCAGTCTCACCAAGCGTAAGTACCCAGAAGCTACCGACTTCGCCATTTGCTCGCTTATCGGCGGTTTCTTCTTCCTTCGTTTCATCAACCCTGCCATCGTCACGCCTCAGGCTTACATGCTTGTCGACGGACCTCCGGCAAAGCACCCACGACGAACGCTCACCCTGATCGCCAAGATGCTCCAGAACCTCGCCAACAAGCCATCCTACGCCAAGGAGCAGTACATGATGTCGCTCAACCCCTTTGTTGAGAACAACAAGACCCGCATGAACGCTTTCCTCAACGCACTCTGCGATGTCGGTGACTTTTACGAGACGCTCGAGATGGACCAGTACATGGCCTTGTCCAAGAAGGATCTTCAGATCCAAATCACACTCAATGAGTTGTACAACACGCACTCACTTGTGGCGCAGCACCTCGACATCCTTGCACCAAACGACAAGCACCATCTTCGCATCTTGATTGATGAGCTCAGTTCCTCGCCAGGTCAGGTGCCACGAAAGGAAAACAGAACTCTCGATCTTCCCCTCTTCTCGCGATGGGAGACGCCTATTCAGGATCTCACCACCGCATTCATGTCGGAGAACAACGTCACGCAGAACGATATCTTGTACATGGAGACCAAGTCAATCTTTGTTCAGCTGCTTCGTTCCATTCCTACGCTCGCAGAGAAGCGACCCATCAACCTACCGCAGATCGCAGAGAGGGCGGCCACCACCAAGGATGCGACACTGGTACGCAAGGGTATCAAGGTCAAGGAGATGCTTCGCGAGTTGGAGGAGCTCAAGGTGGTCGACCGCAGGGATGGTTACAGTCTCATGACCGATGAAGTAGCCACCGAGCTGACGCATCTCGGCAACATGCGCGAGAAGGTCATGCAGGAGATGCGCAGTCTCGAGGCGGTTTACAAGACCATTTGCGAGCACAACAACTACATGCGCAGTCAGCTGGACACGTACAAGAGCTACCTCCAAAACGTCCGAATGACGAGCGGTAGTGCCAAAGACAAGAGCGCAGGTGGTGTTGGTGTCATCTCGGTGGGAGGCAAGGAGAAGAAAGCCCCCAAAACACAAGCATTGGGACCTTACCGCTTCACCCACGCTCAGATGGAGAAGGACGGCATCATTGTCGAAAGCAATGTGCCCGAGAACCGTCGTGCCAACATCTTCTTCAACATCACCTCGCCCTCGCCAGGTACTTTCATCATTGCGTTGCACTACAAGGGCCGCGAGAAGGCCATCTTGGAGATGGACCTTAAGCTGGATGACTTGCTCGAAAAGCAAAAGGACGACGTCCAGCTGCTCGACCTCGAGTACGTTCAGCTCAACGTCTCTAAGATTCTTCAACTGCTCAACAAGACGTTTACCAAGCGTCGTTGAATGTTGCACGCATGTTCCAAATTTTACCCTTGCCCGTTTTCTTTGGTGCTTTCGATATACCCTTTTCCAGCATCCATATTGTCTTAGGTTAGTAGCTCCTTAATCCCCTTTTTGTTTCAGTTGTAGCTCGCACAGATCGTGGCAGCCAAAGCATCGTCTGTGTGAGCAGCCTCCTTCCATCAGAGGTTGGACGTTTAGCTTTGTGGTCGTCACGAAATATGTATCATCTCAGGAAACATTTTCAGCCTGTGCATCTTGTGTCAATCTCACGGATGATTTTGAGAATCCGAAGCATTGAAGGTGAATGTGTTTGGTATTCTTGTGCGGAGCGATTTCGGCGATGCGCGATCATTCTCAGTTCTCCGTCTTGACAGGCGCCGGCGTGCTCTCCTTTGGTTCCAGTGTGCCCGCCCCATCCGTCACCGCTGCTGATGCTGCTGTTCCTGCTGCCTGACCATCAACCAATTCATTCGCATTCGCACCTGCGTCCCCCCCTGCCTTCCCAACGCTCTGCAACGCAGCCGCAATCCTCTGCTTAGCAATCCTTAACTCTGCATTAACCCTCTCCAACTGCTTTCTCATCTCCAACCCTGTCGTTACTGCACCGATCAAATTCTCCCACTTTTCGACATTTTTACCCGTAGGGAAAATCAATCGCGGGCCAACAGGCGGTTCGGACTCGGCCAACGTCTGCGTTGTTTTGAGCACCAAATTGGGTCGTGGAGCCAACATGCGTGTAGATCGAAGGTAAACGCCATGACCAGACGAAGGGTTCGATGGATTCGTCGTGACGGGGGGGAGGGTGGAGGCTGTACCGACGAGGTGTGCGTACGGAGGACGGGTCGAAGAGGAAGAGGAAGATGTCGCAGCTGATGTGGCGGTAGAAGCAGCGCCGACAGCCAAAGGATCGGCAACGGTGGAAAGGGAAGCGTTGGAAGGGAATCGAACGATGCATTGCATCTCATCGAATTGTGCCTGTCGTAACTCGGCTCGCTGTTTCGACGTGAGACTGGCTGAAGGCCTCGCCGGCGCTGCTGCAACCGTCGAACTGCCCGTTGCGCTGTTATCCTCCGCACCGGGCGTTCCAGCTTCTTCCAGCTGTTGCAACTTCCGCTTCTTCGTAGCGCTGCCAGCTCTGCCACCTTTAGCCGCATCTTCCTCGCCAGTCCCTCCCAGAAGGCTGGCAATGCCCGAGCCTGCCGCTGCGACAGCATGCGGGCTGGAACTGGGCAAGCTTTCCCATCCACCCAACAGACGCAGAAGCTCTTCTCGCTCCGAAGCGTACTTGGCTTCGTTTTGTTCAATTCGTCGAATCTCGACGTAGAGCGCTTCTTCTTCAGCCAGCTGCTCCGGAGTACGGGTGTAGAGGCGGGCGACGGCTTTCTTGCGTTCCACTTCGCGTTGTTTATCAAAGGCATAGGTGGAGAGAAGGACTTGTCGCGTTTCCACGTCGTCAGCAGAGATGCGGGAGCGGATCAAACGTCGGCAGATGGCATAATACCTCGCTTTGAGATCTTCCATACTCCTTTCTTTCACCGGCGACTGAGACGGAGCTGGCACGGAACCACCACCATTCGCAGAGGAGAGGTAGGAAGGTTGTGCAGAAGCCCAATCGTACCGATCGTGGATGACGACAAAACGCAAATCGTACGCAGCACATAGATCCATCAGGTAATCCGTCTCTTCTTTGGTCCAATCGTCATCGCGCAAGTGTTGAATGTATTCGTCGTTGGAATAGCTGTAGACGCCTGAGTTGGTGTTGAATTCGGCGTACTGGTACTTTGTCTCTGGTTCTGTGTCGACGTTGGTAGCGGATCCATCCGTAGAGCGGGCAGGTGCCCAGTGGTGCAGTACCAACCCATCGTTGAGCTCGGGGGTATCTTCATCGATCTGCGTATCTTCACGAGCCGAGTTGAAAAAGGGTGTCCAGCGCCATTGCTGCACCTTCTCTTTCCTACTACGTTTGAACTTGGGTTTGAATAGCGCTCCTACACCGCTACCGCCGGCGTGGCTTCCTTCTGCTCCTAGACCATGCGCCATGGCCAAGGTGGGAGCGTTGTCACCTAGCAAAGCGAAAAGCTCGCGTGTCATGCCATCATACTTTGGTTTCTGTCGTGACGATGCTGCTGCTGTAGAAGGGTGCGGGTTGTGATGCGAGCCGGATGCTTTACGATTGCGGGAAGAGGAAGAGCCGGAAGCGTGGGCTGAGGAAGAAGAGGGGCGAGCGCCAGATCGCTCAGGAAGCGAGAGAATGTCTCGCACATCGTTGGACGTCATAGTGACCGTTCCACTATGCAGCTCGAAAGTGATGCGAAGATGCGAGGATGCCGGGATGTTGTTGATGGTGAGAGGGTATAGGTTGGTGGTGACGTGAAAAGCTGCAAGTGTATTCCGACTTGGGCTGACCCTGAGATCCGAGTCGCGAGCTCTTCGCAGGCAAAGGATGGCCGAGAATCATGCAGTTGTGAGGGTTGTAAGTCTCACATCTTGTCATAAGAAAAAGAGTGGAGGCTGCACAGTGCAGAAGCTCTAATGCAGCCTCGCACGGCTCTCGTTCAAGGGTCCAAGCATCCTGCAGCATTCGCATCACCACTTCCGCATCGCTCACCAGCATCATTCCGTATCGCTCAAAGCTCTTCCATCCTGGAGGTTGGCCCGCACGTCATCTTCCAAGGAGATGCTGGCGCACAGCAATTGCCAACACCAAAGATGTCGCTCATCGTAGATCCTGACCATTTGATCCACTCGTTGCGGCTAGCCTACCTCAAGCGCATCGATGATCACTACGGACCAAGAGTCATCACCTTTCCCTCGGTCACCGCCAGGCAAGAGGCGACATTATCACATCATGTAGATGTCGGCGCATCGATGTCAAGATCGTCTTCGACCACATCGTTCTTCGCTTCGTCATCAACACAGCTTCCCAGGGAAGACGCTATAACCCGATCAAACTACAACGACTTTGGCGGAGACTCACACGTCGTCATCGCTGGATTGACGGATGCTTCTCGCCATCCCGAACTCGCAACCGTCTACTCGCCCGTACCTACCGTCGGAGACGCAGGTCCTTTCGGTGGCTTTGCCAGCAAGCAAGGGCGAACCCTCAATACTAGCGAAGCTTTGACGTCACAAACTAATGTTGAGGGTGGCCGCAAGCCGGGTAGCCTTACATACACCTCAACGATTTATGGTGCCGGACGGACCGGTGCACTCGGAATGAGAGTCAATGGCCGCAGAGCTAGCAAAAGGGTCAGCATCAGTGGTACGAACTCGCCCGCGCCGCAAGTGGCCGAGAAGGATGCCGAGCCCACTAACAAGACTCTACCAACTGTTGCGCCGATTGGAGCTGAGGACCCATCGACTGGTGTCCCGACGAATGCGGTAGAGTCGCCTACAATGTTACCCGGATCGCCGGAAACATTATCAGGAGCAGGTACAAGCGCTCAGCGTATTCCCGATACCGAAGAGAAGGGGACTGCGATGGGCAAGCGTGTCAACTTTGGACCAGCTCTGGAAGCTGAGCCGTTGTCCGAGGGCAATTCGCTTTCTCCCCGTCCCGAAGGCACAGCGGTAGACCGACACGGCTCCGTCTATGCAGAGAGCTCGACAGAGTCGAACACTGCCCTTTCCAGTCTAGGGTCGGCGGGATCACTGCAAGATGGCAGCTTGGGCTTGACGACGATCAATGCCGCAATCACGGGTGGTCCTCACTCGCCACATTCCTCGGCCAGTCAGAGCATGGATCCTGCTCTCACAGCTCGCTCGTCTCCTGTGCTTTCGAGACCCGCAGTGCCGCCGATTGTCCTCGCATCCGCGCTGCCTGCGCCCCCAAAGATGGTTATATCCGGAACCGACGACAGCGATGACGATAGCGATGTCAACAAACCACCTCGACCTCATCGATCAAAGCGTCGCAACAGCCGCCGTATGAGCCAAGCCGAAGGCTCGCGCGTCACGTCGCAGACTGACTACTTTTCCAAGATTCGCGTCAGCCGCAGTCAAGTGGAAGCTCAGCATGCGAATCGACCGAAAGGCTCTGTTCTTAGCTCGATGCTGCAGAAGCAGGATTCGGGGCCAGAGAATCCCTTTACTGCATTTTATGCGGGCATAGCTGGTCGAGCAGCCACTGTACCCAGCATGACTGTCGAGATCTACTTCCCATGGGCAGAGTCACGGCAGCCGTCATCCTCATCGCCGCCGGCAAGCGGAGCCGTGTCAGTACATCCAAAGACGAAGAGCATGAAGCTCAATATCCGCAAAGATGCGACCATGGAGGAAGTCATTGGATACGGGCTCTACTGCTATGTGGAAGAGAAATGGAAACCCGAGCTGGATCCACCAGGATCCACGCGCTCGGAAAGCGAGCGGGAGGCGAAGACGACCACGATGGGCTGGACACTCATGATCGTCGAAGATGGTGAAGTCGACGATGACTTCCCTGCTATCGATCAGACCCTTCTGCTTGGCAAGTTCGGCGGCGACGAATTCGCCATTTGCGAGGCCTCAGCAAATCAGATACGGCAACACAGAGAGGCGTACGGCAACATTGCAAGGAGAACGATCCGCGCACCGACGACATCCAAAACGCTGCCGAAGGGCACAGGTGGATTAGCCGAATCTGTTGCTGCTGGTTCTGGCGTAGTCGACCCGGCACAAGGTGCTCTGGCAACAACAGGAGTGAAGAGCGGTGCCGCAGCCATTGCGGGCAATCCTGCATTGGCGAGCCGACTTGGAGTGCATGGTGCTGGCACGCAGGTGACTTCTGGATCTGTGGTCAATATTCAAGGTACACCGATCTTTGCCTCGGGTGCTCTATCTCGAAGTGCGCTGGGATCGTCATCGCAATCGATCTTCCTCCGTGTATTGGTGACACCCAATCCCGAGGTACGATACAAGACAACGCTGCAGGTACCATCAGATATGTATCTAGCCGACGTGCTCGAGTTGATCTGCCGAAAGAGACATCTACAGAACGTCGACGAATGGGCTCTGATCGTACCGGAAAAGAGCATCGTTGTACCGCTTGACCGGACAGTCGAGTCTTTGCAAGGCAATCATGATCTAGCTCTAGTCCGTCGATCCAGTCTTGGCGCTCTTGGAGGTGCCGGCGCCCTCAGCAGTTCGTCCACCAATCCGAACGCATCCATCTTCAAACGCTATTCGGCAACCTCGGACCCACACGCTCCCTCCGGCCAGCCCAAATATACCAAAGCGCTCGACATCGCCTCCGCCTACAAAAGCTACACAGTCTACCGCAAATCTCCCATGTTCGGAGGGCGTCACAACGAACGCAGCCTCACCTTGGACGGCGATTGGCTGCACATCATGCCTACGGATATGAAGACGTTTGGCAAAGCGGCTTCGTTCCATGTTTCGAGCGTGGTAGCCTGCAAAATCTCGAGCAAAATGGCCAATGGATTCAAGTTGGTGGTTTGGAGGGAGAGTCCGAGAGATACAAAGCGGTATGACTTTGAGGCGGATTCGGCGAGGATCGCGGCGGAAATTGTGAGAGAGATCAATCTGCTGAGAAGTCAAAATTCGTAGTCCGCGCGTGAGATTTTCTCACGACCCCCTGTTTCTGCCTTATTTCTCCGATGAAAGTCAGAGGTTCGAGGCATTGTATCACATCATCATGTCGAGCAGATGTTTCATAGTAAGCTCACACTGCAATTTGGATGAGAGTTCTGAGAGTGGAGAATGGGTTTCGAAGCATGAGGAAGTGTCGATTCGTTTGCAAAGTTGACAAGGAAACCTGGAACCTTGATGGCACGAGCAAAGACCGCACAGCACAAAAGCAAATTTTGGAAAGCCGCCCTCTAACAATCTGTACAGTTCGTACCAGAGACGTGACTCAGAAGGCTCTATGCAACAGAAAAGCTTTCAACACAGGTGATCGCTCTCACGCCAGTGGCACGGTGCATAGCTCTCAGGCCTGCGGGCGTACACGAAGCAAGCCACCCGAACGTTCTTGTGAGATCCGGTAAGCGCGCTGTGCAGCTTGACATGCACGCCAAAAAAACCCCCCAAGCGAGCTCATCTATGGTTTCGAAGAGCGCAAGACCGCCTGTCAAAGAGGAACGTGGGAGCCTTTGTCGTAGAGAGGTCAAGTGACGAACTTACCCTTGCTCAGACGCTTTGAACGGGGATTCATCGGAAAAAGCCGACGGACTAAACTTCGTCATTGTTGCACCACTTCTTTTGTCCATCGCTTGTAGTCCAGACAATGATACAAATGGAAGTTCCTGCTGCCGCTTTGACCGACTTATAGTCATCAGAGTGCTGTCAGAGAAGGGGTCCAACCTTTCCGCGATATAGATTTTCCGACTCTCAGATCGACCTTCCATGACTTGAGAGGAGGGGCCGAGTCGGTGTCGGCATTCGGTATTCTCATCGACCCGAGAAGAAAAGAGCAGGATTCATGTCGGATTTTGGAAGGAGTGTCTCGAGAGCAGAGTGTCTCAGATGATGAGATTTGACGGATGTCAAAGAAAAAAGAAAAAAAGAATTACTGCACGGTCTGGACTTCGCAGGAGGAACCAGTGCATGTCTACTGCAGCATTGCAGCCAACTAACTCACGTAACTCTCTAATCTTCTGAACAACCGCATCGCACCGCATGCCTCGCCCACGAAACCTCAACCCAACTCAACACATGTATACAGTATAGTCAAGCGACGTTCGATTTCCCACCTCGCACTGTCGAATTTGACATCCAAGTGGGTAAATTTCCCGACGGACCGGCGAATACAGCGAAACGCAACAACAACAATGACAAAGAAGAGTGGCGGTTCGGCCTCCGTTGAAGCGCAAAGTGGGAGCAATCGAGGAAGGCAACGGCTGTTGTCAGATGAAGTCGATGTGACAACGCAGAAAGGATGAGCGTACACGGTTGACCATGTCTCGGACCGATGCGACAGGTAGAGACGAGTAAAGCTGTAGCAGAGCAGCTAGGTAGAAGCGCTTCTTGCTAGCTGAATCGGATGTGCCTTGCAGAGGAAAGAGGACATGAGCGGATCCGAACGTCTGTGGTGAACTAGTGCGATGGTGTTAGTGCCAGGATCAAGCGCTGTTGCTTCCCCGCAGGTAATGCAGGATTCGTTTCACGAAAGGTCGCACGAACGAGATCTGCCTCTGCACTCGCTTCGTTGCGTACTGACCGCCAAGCTTACAATCGTTTAAGTGGGGATGATGAAACGATTTCAACCGAAATTAAGCTTCACAACCGCTCATGAAAGTGGCTGCGATGCTCTTGGAGCGTTGGTGTTAGCCGTGATACCGATGATCTTCATCCTAGCTATGCCCAGACGTCAAGAAGAGCTCTTTCTTGCTGCAGAAAGTGGATGTTGGTGGGATGATATGAAGACCCAAGAACGGTCAATATCACTCAATCTATTCCCCGCGGGATCGGAAAGCGGGCAGGGTGAGTAAAGCTCGGTGAATTGGCAAAGGTGACATGCTCACTTCGGATCAACCCAAGACTTTTCTTGTTCATCAGAATTTCACTTATCCACCGTATGGCCTCGACTTGCCAGGTTGTGAAGGAGTTCTAAAGCCAAAAAGGAGCCGCCGCAATGTCGCTACAATTGAACAAGGTCTGATGCTATCTCTCGATACCATTTACATATCCGAAGCCGCTAAACACTGAGGATGGAACCTAAAGAGCCTAGTGTAGGCGAAGAGCAGATGCGAGGCTGGAACAGCACTTTCTCTTCCGGGCTAGCAACGGACTGCATTTTCTGACAGCCCTAAAGGCAGGGTTCAATCTACTAGGCGAGACATATTCGCGATCGCTGAAGTCAATGGAAAGGGTCAAGCGAAAAAGGCGGGCTGGCCGAAAGCCACCACAAGCCTCGCCTCTCGACAAAAAGGAAAAAAAAAAGAAATTCGTGCATTTTGACACGCTCCGCCGGGAGAGCCAAAAAAACAGCCTCATCCTCCCAGTTGACCTTTGAGCAAGTCGAATCGGCTGCAACGCGATGCATGTCACTGTCGTCACCAGGCAGACGAACGCCTTTTTTGACTTTTCTCTTTCGATTGCGCTTTTTCGTGGCTGCAACGTTTCGAGAGTCGATGGTGGGAACAAGATGCATAAACCGTCGAGCCGCTTTCCATAAGTTACTGCCGCTCGTGTGTGCGTTGCTCTTTTCTCTCTCTCCCTCTCGCTTGCGCTGCTACATGGTGCTGTATGCCCGACGTGCAACCTGTCAATGTGAATTATGAGAAGCGAGCCGGCCAAGCCACTACCACCACCACAGCTTGCGGTTAATTCCCATGATCAGCTCGTTTCTCCGCTGTGTAAAGAGCATTGAAAGACAGCATAGAGAAGCATATCGTTGCAGCCACTTGTCATCCACGATCGTGCAGTTGACCGTCTCAAAAGACAAAATGATGCTCCGCCGACTTGGATTGCATCGGCGGCGCTCCCAGCCCTCGTTTGGTTGCTATCGTTTGCTGCTGAAGCTGCCTTTTGCGATGGTGAGCTCACGCTCGGACTGCACGACCCTGTTGGCTCGCTTCCCGATTCCTAGCCTCGTTCGCTTGCACTGCAACTGCACAGTCGACCTATGTCACGCAGCATTCTTCCGCTCTTCCTTTGGCCCAGGTCTCAGCCTGAGTAGAAGCGAGCGCCCCCGGCCCCGCCTGTTCAACGTTCATTCTCCGGTCTGGACGACGTCGACTGTCCAAATCGAAAGAAGCTCCTTTTCTTTTTGATTCTGACATGACTTGCCGATTCAACGGAAATGCCAAGAAGAGAAGCTGCTTTCATTCTACCCATCTGCCAGTTCTGCCACCACTGAGAGTCTACTGAACTTTTTTTTGTCAAGCCTCATCGAGTGGCTTTGTCGCAGAATGCCGCTATTGTTTGAGAACCTTTCATGTCTCTCTTGCTTCGCTTCCAGAGCACAACCGCATTGCATACATGAGCATTGGACGTAGTCGACGTCGAATCTCGGGATGAAATTGTGCTTCCAACAGCATCCACTTTCCCAGAAACTTCGTCTTGCAGCGAATCCCGCATAACGGGATCAAGTGTGGGAACAAGCTCAATAATATTACATCGCAAGGCGAACAGGTCAAATCAAGGTCAAGAGACGGGACCGTCACTCTCTGCAGTCAAGGTGCAATCACGGTAAGGAGAGCGCTGCTTGGCGTATGGATGAGAATAGTGTGTAAGTTTGAACGGTCGAGGGCGTGCGTGAAATCGACACAGAGAGAAACCGAAAAAGACGCTTTCGATCTCTGCAACCAATCTGGCAAGTGATATGCATCAAATGCACTCCGGCAGCGTGTCAGCCAATTCGATTCTTATGCCGATGGCTGAATTTTGTTTTTTTTTTTTGTTTTTTGTTTTTTTTTTTTTCTTTCTCTCTCTTTTTTGAAGAAATGGTGCTCAAGTGCCTTGCTTTTGATTTCTTGGCTTGCCTATTTTGGGTCCAGCCCTTTGCCTGACCTGACCTGACCTGACCTGGCCAAACCCACTTGCCCATTTTGGCGGCTGGGTCGCGCCCTCTCTCGCTCTCATTCCCTCATCAGGCTGCACTGCACTGCACTGCGCTGCACTCGACTTGGCTCAGTTCAGCCCAGCTCTGCCTCGTGCTGCTGCTGCTGCCGCTCACTTCCGCGGTTTGGCCTGCCTGCCTGCCTGCCTGAATCATCGTCTGCCTCATGGCTCGTCTCGTCGTCGTGTCTCAACTTGTCTCTACACCATCATCTTCAACAACCTTGTCGAGTCCCCTCGTCATATCGCAACGTTCCGGCCGGCTTTGACCACGAATCTCGCCTTTATAGGCTAACGAATCTTTGTAAGTACTTGACCATACTACATGCGCTATCATCCGATCCACCAGCCTTTCTAGCTTGCGCTCATGACACCTCGGCAACAATGCGCCCGGTTCGCTCGACCCCGCTGCGCCAAGCAGCACGACAATGGTTCCGCTTGTCAAAATCTGCACCACTTTCGCTGCAAATGTACAGTATGGTGGGCAGCTCAGAGAAACGAATTCAGCGGCAAGCGTTGGGTCCTCCAGATTTTTACTGTCCGTTCACCACAACTCGGATCGCATATGTACATGCACGGTGCTCCGCAATGTCGACAGATGCACGGATGAACGTCCATCGAATCGAGGATACCTTACAGCTCCCACTTGTGAATTCGCAGCACTACACTTGCGTGACTCGGTTCGCCGACAAGCGCCGTCGCGGGACGCTCTTGCATCTATTCAGTGCCCACCATCCTTGCTGCCCAACTCACTGCCATCGAGACCGTTGCTTCATTTCACAAAGCCTTTCAACAATGGGAAACTGACCAATTCACCTCTTCTTCATCCCTTCGTTTCGTCTTTTCTCCTTCTCTCCCTGGTTCATCTCGGCACTTGCGCTTGCATTCGGGATAGGTAACGACCCTTTTAACGACCCAGCCTTTCGACACCGCCTACTTACGGCCAGCTTCGACATATCACAACCCACCTCACGCCACCCTCTCCATCTCTCTCTCTCTGCAAAGCCACAAATCAAATCGCTCGTTGCGCATCCATTTGCATCGCCGGCACGGACTCATTTGCCTACCACGCGCTAGAACAGCCGCGCTTGTCCTTGCCTTGCCACCACTAGCACCCAAGACTAAAGCCAGACGCACCCGCATCTGCATGCTTGACTTTACGTGCACCCGCTCCCTTGTAACGAACCTGTAACGACCTTCGGCTCTTTCTCCGACATTTGAGGAGAGTCTTTTTAACGACCCTTACGACCCTTGATCAGAATCCTTTTTACGAATCTTGTGCCCCGCAGCATTCCTACAAGCTCTCTACCTTACTTTAACGATTCATTCCACCCATATCCGCCCAACGATTTCGACATCGCTCGAACCACCTTCCGTCCGTACAGCCTACCCACTTTCTCCCACAAGATCTTGACGCTATCCCCCATCACCATCACCAACAACATGGACGAGCAACTCTTCAGCCCTAACGCTGCTGCGCACCTTTTCGACCTGCCTCTCACCGGCGGTCCCATCGGCTTCTCGCCTTCCATTGACATCTCAAGCACTCTGCCGCTCACCTTTGGCGATGCTCTTGAGACACCCGCTTTCATGTTGGAAGTCCAGCGAAAGCGCGCTGACACCGTCACCACCCTCAAGCCTGACTTTGAGTTCAGGAACGACTTTTCCCTCGACAACTCCACCATCCTCAACGACACCCCTCAACGTCCTCGTGCAGTTCAGCGTCTTTCCCTCACCCCTTCCGTAGCGAGCTCCGCTGCTTCCACCGCTTCCGAGTTCGACTACAGCGGTTTCGACAGCGAGGCAGACCACAGCAACGTTGCCTCCCCCGCTACCGATGATGCCAGCGCTGCTCCTTGGAGTGACGCCGCCTTCCCTTCCTTCGATGTCGCATCTGACTCCATCCACACTGCCTTTGATCGCATTGGTTTCCAGTCCCCCAGTGGAATGTCCAAGGTCAATGAGTTGAGGGAGCAGAACTTCTCGCCTCCCGATTTCAGCTTCAACGAGTTCATCCAGGACCCGACTCAGGTTGCCGACAGTGACAACTTCCGTGGCGTTGAGACCGCTACCAACATGATGACTCCCCAGGTCCCCGTCTCTCCTTTGACCAGTGAGCACATGCATGGTCACGTCAGGTACGGCGGCAGCGAGTCCAGCCTCGGTCTGTTCGGTGGTGCTGCCATCGGTGCTATTCCCATGCACCAGTACCCCGTCAACCCCTGCTTTGGCAACTCTGGCGCCTATCCCATGGTGTTCTCGCAGAGTGCTCCCGATGCTGCGTGCTTCCACCCTCACGGCTCGCCCTGCCCTTCGTCGCCGAGCAGTGTTCGTAGCTCGTCTCCTTACCCTGGCTTTGGCATGGCTAGCGGTATGCCTTCGGTCCTCGCCTCGCCTCCTTCGCGCCAGATCCAACTTGAGCACATTCCTGCTCAAGCGCCCGGTCTTGCCATGCTACCCAAGGGCATGAGCCTCTACAGCCACTTTGCTCACCTTGCCAACCCTTATGCTGGCCTCATCACCAAGCGTTCGCGCGGTCGTCGTGTGCCCAACAAGCCCGAGGAGATGAACAACCTTGGCAAGAGTGGCAAGGTCTACACTTGCAAGGTGCCAGGCTGCGGCAAATGTTTCAAGCGTAGCGAGCACCTCAAGCGCCACGTCCGTTCCATCCACACCGACGAGAAGCCTTTCCTTTGCCCTTACCCTGCTTGCAACAAGCGATTCAGCCGACACGACAATCTCAACCAACACGCCCGCGTTCACACTTCGATGGGCGGTGTTGGCGCCGAAGACTACGATGGTTCCTCGGTACACCCGATGGCGCACATTGGTATGCCGCTATCTCACCCTATGGTCCTCACTGCAGGTCCACAGAGCGGTAGCTGTATCGCATCCGGCTCGAGCCACCAGATGAAGCAAGAGTAGATGGCTAGATCTTTCTCTCTCTCTTTTTATCGTCTCTTGGGTTGTCTACACAGCCTTTCATTGACAGTCTCTTTTGCTGCTATCTTCTGGATTCTTTCCCTTGCCTCATGCGATACCCAGGCGTCCTTTGTTTTTTACAACATTGGGCTCCGAAACAATGATACCATCTGCTTCGTCTTCGTTCTCGGTTCTCTTGTACCTTGCTCTGTTCTCAGGACCAGGCACTACAGGATCCTTGTTCACTCTTGCACAGCAGCCTGACCTCAGCTTAAGCCAGTTGTCCTTCGCTTTGACGGTCGGCTGCTGCGCTAGAGTGCTAAACCGGCCACACATACTTACGTTGGCGGTGACCCAACCGCTGTGCTGCCGCGTTTGTCCGCTCTCTCTTGTACATGACCCTCTCCTCCTCTCTTAGGCTTTCTCGATACTTTGATTCCAAACGGACATTCATCATTCCCCTCTACCGCACGCTCGGTCGTCGAGCATGTTCCTGATCGTTCTTACTCTATCCCTCATCCGGACAATACCTTTTTCTTTTTTCTTACCCACCTTTCTGTACCTGCCAGCAATGCTCGCTGCCGGCGAAGCGGCCCATACTCACGTACCTTTTGGGGCTCGCTCGTCGGTCGCATTGCTCGCCGCGCTCCTCACACTCTTGTATGTAGTTAGTACCTTGCATGCGTCTGCGCTCCGTATGTTCGTAATTTCAAGTTCTTTATTCTGTGATCGATACTTCTCGCGAGGAGCATGGTTGTGTTTGGTGCAGCGATCAAATCGCGTTGGAGAGGTCTGGTCGTCAGCTTTCGTCAAGGAGAAAACGATCGGACCGACGCAAGGAGACACGGCTTGGAAGAGGGTCTAGACGGGACGCTCTGGTAAGTAACACATGCGCTCTCTTGGTGTCGTAACTCATTTGAACGATGGCAGTCAGATGCAGGGTGGCAGAACTGATGGTTTTGCGGGTTGGGGAAACGTGTTGGAATCTGAGCTTACAGAAGAAGGGGGGGAGGGGATGGTACAGTGATTGAGCGTGATCGGGGGGGATGGGTGTGGTGGGAAGGAAGCAAAACCCGCTTGTTTGAACCTATATGTGTATCTTTGAGCGAGGCTTATCAAGGTGTTGAGCGGGTTACTTGAGTTCTGGGATGCCAGCAGTTTCATTGTAGCCTAGGGCGATGTTGAGGTTCTGTTTTCGCCAATCGAGGTCAAGATTGTTTTTTTATTAGCAAACCTTTGGTTCAATCGCTTTGTTCTTTCTTTCTCTTTTTGTCTTTTGCTTACCTGGAGACACTGTGTAGCTGCGCCTTTGAGCAAGTTGTCGATGACGCCTACAACTACTACTCTTTTGCCATCAGAGTGGACTTGGAAGCCACCGAGTTTTAGGCCGTGTTGAAGTTGGATGTCTTTAATCTCCGGTACTTTGTCTTGGATCTTTACTAGAGGTTCGTTGGCGAAGAAATCTTGATAGAGAGCCTTGACTTGTTTACTGGTCAATTTTTCCTTCAATGGAGCGCTGAGTGTCGAAATAATGCCTTGAAACCATGGTGCGACATGCGGGATGAACGCCACTTTAACTTCCCCTCCTTCAGCGCCAACAGTTGAGCGGAGGAGTTTAGTCAATTGAAATCCAGCTTCCCTCTCATGAATGTGATCCGTAAGCGCATACGCCCTAATCCCACCCTCCAAATCCTCAGGCGTAATCTTAGGCACCGTCTTCTTCTCCCCACTTGGCGTCTCAGAAGCTTTCGTCCCAGCTCCAGAATACCCACTAACACCAAAAACAGTGGGACCAGCAGAAAGGTCAAGTACCGGCAAAAGAGGTGCAATCAGCGCCTGATTGTTCGTCGCATAACACCCAGGGTTCGAAATAAGGCGCGAGGAAGAAACTTGTTTACGACCGTAGATCTCTGTTTTGCACCAAGCAAGATAACGGAAGAAGGGGCAGAAGAGGGGAAGAAAGAAAAGAGAAAATATTTAGTGATTGAGTCAAAACCAATATGGCACCAAAGCAAAGCAAAGCAAAGAGGGAAGATCAGACGCTCGCAACTGGCTCAAGCAAGGGAGAAAGAGACAAACACAGACACATCACAGATCCACGCGGAAAGACATGGAGTTTCTTTGGACATCGGTGGTTGAGCGATATTTATTTGATATTCCATTCTTCCGAGGTGGTTCTGATGACATGCTGGTCTTTCTCCTTTCTTCTCGCCAGTCGCTGGCGTTTGCGTGCCATTCCTCGGCTCATAGGTGAAACTGGAGGGACGTTTACTGACCTGGCAAACCATACGTCCACTCATCCTGGAAACGGTAATCGGCCGAAAGATCCACAATGACACCGTGGCCGTTGGGCTTGTTCTTGCCGCCTTCCTGAACAGCCTCGACGAAAGGCTTGCAGATACCGTTGGGAAGGGCCATGACGTAAGCGTCAGGAGGAGCACCGGGGCCTTCACCGCGTTCGAGCTTCTTCAAGTCTTCCACACCAATGTTGCTGTAGTTGACCTGCGACTTGGTGTAGCCCTGCAAGGGCATACCTGCGAGTTCACGCGAAGAGACGTGCGAGAGTTCGATGTGAGGGTGGTTGTTGAGCAAAGCGATCAAAGACTGACCGGTGTAGCCACGGGCGCCGATGAGGGCGACACGCTTCTTGTCGGTGGTGGAAGCGGGAATGGGACCGCTGCGCTCAACGGCGGTAGCGTAGCCACGTCGAGCAGCGGGAGCGCCACCCATCAGGCGCGAAGAGGTGAGACCAGGGCGAGCCATGGTCGAGTAAGCGCGGGTGCCGGAGGGGGTGGAGGGCTTAGCGGGCTTGAGGGGGAGGTACGCACGCTCGATGCGGCTCTTTTCCTCAAGGTTGCGAACGATGGTCTCAACCTCGGCAACATCGTGAATGCCGTAGTAGAAGAGCGAACGACCGTTGCGAGTGAAGGAGCCGTCAGCTCGCTCGTAGTGCCAAGCTCGCTGGTCATCGTCGGCGCGCGAGGTCCAGACAAGACGCTTGTGGTCCTTGCGGATCTGCTTCCAGATGTTGTCATTGACGCCGTTGAGCACACCGTTGCGGGTGGTGACGAGCTTCTGGAGGATAGGAACCTCACCCTCGGGCTGCGAGACAAAGGCAACGCAGTCGAAAGGCTCATCACCGTACACAGTGTAGGGGTGCTGCGAGATCTCCGAGAAGAACTCGGCGACCGACTTGCGGCCATCCTTGATCTCCTCGTCGTTCTCCTTGAGCACCTGGCGGATGCGCTCGGCACCCACCTCCTCGATGCTGTTCTTGCGGTAGAGCTTGTAACCACGTCGAATAAGGGTACCGGCACCGCTGTCGGTAAAGAGCTCCTTCTGGAGCTGGTCGACCGAGATGATAGCAACGGACGAGGAGCGGGGAAGGTGGTCGAGCAACTCCTTCATCTCGCGAAGCTTGAGCTTGGTACCATACTTGACCCATTCCTGCTTCATCAAGTCGTCATACTCCTCATCGAGGTTGATGACCTCCATGAGCTCCTTGGTCTTGCCGTGGTAGAGACCACCCCCGAACCTACTAACGGTCTTGACTTAAAGGCTGTTAACTGGTTAGAAGATTTCTTAGGTAACTTTGAAGGAACTGTCA